>CAUYQU010093984.1:80000-282763 GCA_963574635.1 Cheracebus regulus | reverse complement strand
TTCTGGTTTTTGGTGTTTTCATCCTTTTTCCACTGATTTCTTCCCATCTTAGTGACTTTGTCTACCTGTGGTCTTTGTAGTTGGTGACTTTTGGATGGGATCTGAGTGGACATCCTTTTTGTTGATGATGAAGTTATTTCTGTTTCTTAGTTTTCCTCTTAACAGTCAGGCCCCTCTGCTGCAGGACTGCTGGAGGTCCACTCCAGACCCTGCTTGACTGGGGATCACCTGTGGGGCCTGCAGAACAGTAAGGGTTGCTGCCGGTTTCTTCATCTGTTATCTTCATCCTAGAAGATTACCCACCAGATGTCAGCCTGAGGTCTCCTTTACAATGTGTCTTTTTACGTGTATGGGAGTTGGGGAGCTGCTTGAGGAGATAGTCTGTCCCTTATAGGAGCTCTAGTGCTGTGTTATTGTCTTCATCTATTTTAATATTTTTGAACTCTAGAGATATTATTTCATTCAGTCAGTGGTCTTCTAACTTCATATACTCATTACCACTTTATTTTGCTCTTTATTTCTTCATTTGTCTCAGACCTTCTAGATAGAATTTCTTTCCACTAGTTCTGAGATACATCTTTTAAGTTGTCTTGAGTGTGGATCTACTGGTGGCAAACTCTCGGTTTTTGTCTTCTAAGAACTGTCTGGTAGGGACTCCATGTTTGGGTCCCCTTCCACGAACACTCCCTTCATGGAAGCCATCTTCCTCTCTCCTGGATTTCCCTTCTGGAGTCCCCTTCCACACTCTCTGTGGAAGCCTGTCTTCCCCTCCTAAACTCCATCTCTCTCTCTCTCTATTCCCTTCCACTCAGTGTGGAAGTTGCTTTCCTCTCCTGGATTCCATCTTTCTGGATTCTCTCACTCAGTGTGTGAGAGTTAGCTGTTTCTTTCTCTCTCCTTTTCCTCTTTCTCTCTCTCTAAATAAATCACTTTCTACAAACAAACAATCAAAAAGGATTGTCTGGTGAATAATGAAATTAAGGCAGAAATCAAGAAGTTCTTTGAAAATAATGAGAACAAAGGTATAACATACAATAATCACTGGGAAACAGTTAAGGCACTGTTAAGAAGGAAGTTTATATTAATAGAACAACCACATCAAAAAGTTAGGAAGATCTCAATTTAACAACCTAACATCATAATGAAAAGAATTAGAGAACCAAGGGCAAGCCAACCTCAAAGCTAGCAGAAGACAAGAAAGAATAAAAATCGAGCTGAAGCAAAAGAGATTGTGACACACACACACACACACACACACACACACACACACACAAATTCAAAAGATTAGCAAGTCTAGAAGCTGATTTTGTTTTAGAGAATTTAATAAGATAAACCATTCTGCACCCTTATGCACACAAACTAGAAAATCTAGAAGAAACAGATAAATTCCTGGACACATCCACCTTCCCATGACTGAACCAGGAAGAAATTAAATCCCTAAACAGATCAATAATGAGCTCCAAAATTGAATCAATAATAAACAGCTCACCAACCAGGACTAGAGGGATACATAGTTAAATTCTACCAAATCTACAAAGAAAAGCTAGTATCATTTCTACTGAAACTATTACAAAAAATTAAGGAAGAGGGACTCCTCTCCAACTCATTCTGAGTCAAGCATCGTCTTGATACCAAAATCTGGCAGAGAGAGAACAAAAAAGAAAACCTCATGCCAATATCTTTGATGAACATTGAACAAAATTCCTCAACAAAATACTAGCAAAGCTAATCCAACAGCACATCCAAAAGCTAATCCACCACTTTTAAGTAGGCTTTATCACTAAGATGTAAGGTTGGTTCAAGATACACAAATCACTAAATGTGATTCATCACATAAACAGAACTAAAGACAAAATCCATATGATCATCTAAATAGATGTAGAAAAGGCTTTTGATAAAATTCAACATCTGTTCATATTAAAAACTTTCAATAAAATGGGTATTGAAGGAACATACCTCAAAATAGTAAAACCCATCTATGGCAAACTCACAACCAACATCATACTGAATGGGCAAAAGCTGGAAGCATTCCCCTTGAAAACAGGCACAAGACAAGGATGCTCTCTCTCACTACTCCCATTCAACACAATATTGGAAGTCCTAGCCAGAGTGTTCAGGCAAGAGAAAGATATAAAGGGTATCCTAATACAAATCCATCCAAATAGCTGACTATCCCTCTTGGCAACTGACATACTTCTACATCTAGAAAACTCTACAGTCTCATCCCAGAAGCTCATTAAGCTAATAAACAACCTCAGAAAAATTTCAGGACAAAAAATCAATGTAAAAAAATCACTAGCATTCTTATACACCAGTAACAGCCAAGTTGAGAGCCAAATCAGGAACAACAAAATCCTATTCACAATTGTCACAAAAGAATACATATCTAGTAATACAGCTAACCAGAGAAATGAAAGATGTCTACAATGAGAATTACAAAACACTGCTCAAGGAAATCAGAGATGACACAAACAAATGGAAAAACATTACATTCTCATGGATAGGAAGAATCTGTATCATTAAAATGACCATACTGCCCAAAGCAATATATAGATGCAGTGCTATTTCTATCTAACTGTCAATAATATTTTTCACAGAACTAGAATAAAAATGGAACAACAACAACAACAAAAAGACATGAATTGCCAAGGCAATCCTATGCAAAAACTGGCGGCATCACTCTACTGGATTTCAAACTATACTACAGGGCTACAGAAACCAAAACAGCATGGACTGGTTAAAAAAAAAAAAGACACGTAGATCAATGGAATAAAATAGAGAGCCCAGAAATAAAGCTGCACACCTATGACATCTGATCTTTGGCAAAGCTGACGAAACAGACATTGGGAAAAGAACTCCCTATTTAATAATGTGCTGGGGTAACTGGCTAGCTATATGCAGAAGATTGAAACTGGACCCTTTTCTTACATCATATACGAAAATCAACTGAAGATGGATTAAAGTCTTAAAAGTAAAACTGAAAACTAAACTATAAAAACCCTGGAAATCAACCTAGGCAATACCATCTGGACATGAAAACTGGCAAATATTTGAAGAAAATGCCAAAGCAATTGCAACAATAGCAAAAATAGACAAATTGTATCTAATTAAACTTAAGAGCTTCTGCATAGCAAAAGAAACTATCAACAGAGGGAAGAGACAACCTACAGGAGAAAATATTTGCAAACTATGTGTCTGAAAAAGATCTAATATCCAGCATCTCTAAGGAACTTAAACAAATTTACAGGAAAATGCCAACCTCATTACAAAGTGGGCAAATAACATGAACAGACATTTTTCAAAAGAAGACATACACGGGGCCAACAAGCATATGAAAAAAAAGTGCAATATCACTGATTACTAGAGAAATGCAAATCAAAATCACAATAAGATACCACGTCACACCAGTTAGGATGGCTATTACTAAAAAGCCAAAAAAATAGCACACGCTGGCAATGTTGTAGAGAAAAAAAAAACCACTTATACACTGTTAGTGGGAGTGTAAATAAGTTCAACCGTTGTGGAAAGCAGTGAGGCACTTCCTCAAAGAACTAAAACCAGGACTACCATTTGACCCAGCAATCCCATTACTGGGTATATATACCCAGAGGAATATAAATTGTTGCATCATAAAAGCACATGCATGCATATGTTCACTGCAGCACTATTCACAATAGCAATGGCATGCAATCTACCTAAGTGCCCATCAATTGTGGACTAGATAAAGAAAATGTGATACATATACACCATGGAATACTATGCAGCCATAAAAAGAAACAAGGTCATGTACTTCACAGGAACATAAATGGTGCTGGAGGGCATCATCCTTAGTAAAGTTATACAGAAACAGAAAACCAAATACATGTTCTCACTTATAAGTGAGAGCTAAATGATGAGGACATATGGACATAAAGAAAAGAACAACAGATACTGGGGCCTACTTGAGGTTGGTGGGTGGGAGGAGGGAGAGAAGCAAAAAATAACAATAATAATAATAACTTTGGGATATTAGGCTCATTACCTGGGAGACAAAATAATCTGTACAACAAATTCCCATGACACGAGTTTACTTATGTAACAAACCTGTGGATGTTCTCCAGAACCTAAAGTAAAAGTTTTGTTTTTAACTGTCTTTATTGCATTCTCCTAGAAAGGTATTTTAACTACTATAAAATTATAATGTGATAGTGGTTTTCTCTCAGTACATTCCAACTACTATTCTATCATCTTCTCACTTCCATTAATGCTGTTGAGATGAAAGCTGTAAGACTAAATGCACCTCCTTTAAAATTAATCTTTGCTTCTGGCTATTATTTTTACCAGCTTCTCTTTTAATTTTGTATTTTGCAATTTCACTGGAAAATTTTATTCTATTTTAGATTTGTTGAGATTTTCATATTTGTGTTTTCATCACTTCTGAAAAATTTTAGCTATTATCAAATATTAATAGTAAAATTCTCTCTTATTACTACTTCCAGATCTCTGGTTTAATATTTGTTAGGCTGTCTCACTTTCTTTTCTATATTTTCTCATCTCTATTCCAAATTTTCTAACTTTTCAAAAAATCTGTGCTGCATTCTGGGTTATTTCTTTTGAACTATCTCCAATTTACAAATTCTCTTTTTAGTTGAGTCTAACCTACTGTAAAATCCACATATTAAGTTTTCAATTTTGATTGTTAGGTATCTCGTTTTTAGAAGTTGCTTTTCCTTTCTGAAAATCTATTTTGTCATTATTCAAACTTTTTATTTTCTGAACAAAATTTTAAGGTTGTCTCTTTTTTTTAAACTATTATATGTTAAATCTGTTGGGCATTCATATTGTATAAGCTGTTTTTGTAATTTAAACATCTGAGGTCTCTGTGAATACAATTTTTCTTTCTGAATTTTGTTTATGATACCTAGTTTCCTTGAGCAGTTCACAAAGAAACATGTGAACTACTTATCTTCCCAGAAATTTATTTGTAGGAGTTATTTGGGGTCTAGCTTAAGGTGACTTGTGACGTGTGTGTGTGTGTGTGTGTGTGTGTGTGTGTGTGTGTATTTGTGTGGGTATATATATATATGTATAGGTATGTATATGCATACATATACATACACACACACCTATATGTGTTCTGAAAGGAATCTCTGGATCAGAAAATAGACCATGTATTACCCACAAAGTATATTTGTACCTGCAAACTAATTCTCAATAGGGTGCTGTAATAAGGTTGTATCATGGGAGAAGATGGCTGGAATAACGAGACTTGGAGCTTATATAGGGTGGGAGAGAGAAAGCTTTACTGTGAAATATAAATGAATCCTCTCTGGGAAAGATAGGGAAGAAGAAGCTCTTAGTATTTACCTCCCTAGAATATAGAAATTTAAGCAAATGGCTTCTGGAGAGATAAATTTCAAAGCCTTTGCAGAACAACACTTTGTTGCTTCAATGGCAGCTCTGGTTTTAAATCAGCCTTTAACTATTTTGCCAGTGTGTTTTGCCCAGAAAGCCTGCACCACACAGAAATGTAAAAATATTCACAGAAACTTGTTTTCCAACAGGAGGTCCTCTCCAGAGTTTAGCACCCTTTGCTTGCAGCAAGTGCCTCAGGTTCTAGGCAATCTGGCATCCATTTAATCTCATCTAAGCTAAATTAATAGCTTGAGGTGTATTGAGTCACTCAGATAACGTATATTAACAGATTTGAATGAGAAAAAATACTTGTTTTATATTATCTCAGAGATATATCTCCCCTCCCTTGTGAGTTCTCAGTGCCAAAGTAAATTTTTTTGTATCCTGGGAAGTGAGGGGGTAGTGTAGGGCACATTTAACTCTGAGCTTTCTCTTCTCTGTTCATAATCTGCAAGAATCTGAGTAATGAAGTTTAAGTTCGTCAGGTTCAGCAAATGTCATCAGGGTCAAAGTGGTTATAGTGCTCTGCTTACCATCATTTCTCTTTAACTTGGAGATTAGCCTATCTTGCCTGTTCTTTGACATTTTGAGATGACTTAACATATTTAAAATCTATCATTTTAATTATTTTAATGGAAGAATTGAACCTACCATTTTACTAGCATTCTTGCTTACACACCTCCTAAGCATCTCTGAAATACACTTAACTATTCCTGTTTCTTCTTCCATCTCTCCAGTTCAGGTTCCCACCAGTTCTCACCTGAATTGCTGAAATAGTCCCTGTCTGTGTTTTCTAGATCTTCAAATATGATACACTCAGTTCTATAGCCTCTAATCAGATTTGCAAAAGCATATATGTTTATATATATTATAAATATGTGTATATATTTGATTCTATATTTCTATATGTTTATATACATATTACATGTACATAATATATATTTTATATATACATATTACATATAAATATTAATATATGTATATGTAATACACATATTGCCTATAAATATTAAGATACGTATTATGTATAAATGTTAATATATGTATATGTAATGCATATAGTATATATAAACATACAAATATATAATCAAATATATAATGTAATATAAATAGATAACATAAAATATATAATCAAATATGAAAATATAATCAAATACATATATTTGATTATGTCATCACCCAATATCCCAAACCCTTCACCAGCTTCTCATTGTTCATAAGAATAAAACCACATATCACTATTTGGTTTGACTTCATTTTCTTTCTGGATGCTCCAGAACCATTATTTCTCTTGCTTTTGTACCCTGCCATGCTGGCCTATGTTCACTGTCTTGTATACCTCATATTCCATGCTTTTCTCTGACATGGAACCTTTGCATGTGCCTTTCCCTCTGCCTGCAATGCTGTGCTTCCTGCTCTACTCCCACTTAGCTCTTCCTCTGTTTAACTGTTACTACCTTAGGGACTTTGAGACCCCTTTTTCTCATTGAATTCATTTTTCATAGACCCTCAAGGTATTACTTGCATTCTTTTCTGGGCACTTTTTATGGCTATAATTTTGTATGTGTCTGTTTTCTTTGCCTGTCTTCCTGTAGGCTCTAAGCTCCATGAGGGCAGAACCACATCTGTTGGGCTCATTATTACCACTAGTTCTTAACATCTAGTGCAACTCTGGTACTTGGATCTGAGGGCAGTAAATATAAAAATATTAACTAAATAAGTAAAAGTTCATTTTACATGCATTGTTGACTATACCTTGTACATTATCATGGTGAAATCCTCTATAGTGAGTTTCCATATGATACACTTGTGAGACGGCCAAAAGAAGAGTAAAAGTATATAGAAAATATTGCCTATGATATTTTTGTGTTAAATGTAACAGATTATTGAGCTATTAGGAAAAAATCTCACATTCTTCAAAAATGTTAGCTTGCTTTAATAATACATGATGATTTTGGATGACAGCATAGGTAATTAGTTCTAAGAAGAGTTAATGTGACATGATAAAGGGCTGAACAAATTGTGGAGCTTCAGATCCTGTAAATCCTGGTATAAACAACTTCAGAATAAAGTTGTTTTCTAATACTCTTGACAGAGACTAAAACTGGGAAAGAAAAATGACCTCTTTCATGATGTATTGTTCTCTATGATATTGTATTTTCTATGATGATGTGTATTAGAATTTTCTTCTTTTTAGATATA
This sequence comes from Cheracebus regulus, assembly GCA_963574635.1. Classification (NCBI taxonomy): domain Eukaryota; kingdom Metazoa; phylum Chordata; class Mammalia; order Primates; family Pitheciidae; genus Cheracebus; species Cheracebus regulus. The sequence goes on along the minus strand of CAUYQU010093984.1, from coordinate 275,167 downwards.
AAAGTAGTGTAGAAGAGTCACTAAGAGCATAGACTTGAGAATCATGTCTGCCTTCATCTTCAGGCTCAAATACTTATCAGTTCTATGGTCCTTACAGAATTACATAAGTTCTATACACCCAAGGTGACTTGGGTGTCAAATGAAATTAATAATAATGCCAACTTCATAAGATTGTTATAAGAATAAAAAGAGTCCATATAAAGTATATAAATTAGTGCCTGATAAATAGAAAACTATTAAAAATGTTAGTCATTATTATTGCTGCCTGTGATAATCTGAATTTTTGAATTAAGAAGTCTTATACTTGCAGTGTGGAAATTGAGGCTATATTATTTCTGGCTGGCTTCCTTTTATAGATCAAACTTAAGGTCAAACTTGAAGTCTGAAAAGATGGATCTGAATCCAAACCACCGAGTGTGACCATGAGTACAACCTGAATCATACCTACATCTGTAATGTAGGGGATGATAATACCTACCTGAGAGGGTTGCTTTAAATTTTCCAAACAGAGAGTATAAGTGCTCCAATCAGATCTCCTAGTTTCCCTTTGTAGTGAGATATTATTTTGAAATATTTATTTTTTCCTAATCTCTGCCCAGTTGGAAATTGGTCAGAGGCATTCATTGCTTGAGGAGAATTAGAATTGTGCATAACAAGCATTCAGAGAAAGACTCAACTAATATTTCAACTTTGATATCCAAAATAGACTTTTGGAGTCTGATTCGGTTTGGCCATGTCCCCACCCAAATCTCAACTTGAATTTTAGCCCCCATAATCCCCCCACATGTAATGGGAGGGACCCAGGGGAGGTAAGTGAAACATGGGGGCAAGTTTTTCCCATGCTGTTCTTGTGATAGTGAGTAAATCTCTTGAGATCAGATGGTTTTATAAAGGGCAGTTCCCCTGCACATGTTCTCTTGCCTGCTGTCATGAAAGACGTGCTTTTGCTTTTCCTTTATCTTCCGCCATGATTGTGAGGCCTCCCCAGGTATGTGGAACTGTGAGTCCATTAAACCTCATTTTCTTTATAGATTACCCAGTCTCAAGTATATCTTTATTAGCAAGTTGAGAACAGACTAATACATAGCCCTCCTCAAAAACAGTAATTTTGAAAATAATATTCTTATTTAAAAAGTCAACTTTTAATGGGGAGAAGAAAGGGCTCTTGATTCGAAAATAACTCTGAATGATGCAGAACATAGAGTATATGTCATAATAATCAGCCAGAAAGAGAGTAGGGAACTCCTCAGTCCACCTGCCCTGGAGGGTGGTAGTGAAGGTGGTTAATTTAGGGTGAGTTGTGTGGTTACTCAATAAACTTCACTTTAAAAGAAAGGAGGGAGAAGAGAGGCCAGCTAATTAGCATCAAAAGAACCACTATCACTCACTTTCTTGAGCCCCATTTGGTTGTGCAGGAGCTGAACTGATACCTACGGATGCTGTGTTGCTGTTTGGGTGACCACCACATATCACTTGTATTGGAAAGCCATGCTAGCCACTCTCAGGTAACTGTCAAGGGAGAGTCTTGCAACCACAGCTGCCTTCACATCCATGAATTCTGCAGCAAAAAACACATCTGATCATTGCACAAGATTTTGCTGACTCTCATCCAAGCAGCCCCATTGTGAACAGAACATTCGATTTTTAATGATACAGGCGTTTTATGACCCCTGGGAACAGCTGGTAAGTGGTGGTGCAGAGTTGAAAGAGTATTCTCCCCCATCCGTTTCTGGATTGGAAAGGATGATGGTGAAATACCCATCATACCTGATTCCCTTTTATCCCCTCCCTATGTCCAGTGAATAAACTCTCACTTATCCTTAGAGATGGATCTCAATTTTCTCATTTGCCCTTATTTTTTTCCATACATTCTCAAGGAATCATTGGTTATCCCTTCCTTTTGGGATAAACCACTATATTTTGTATTCTAGCATTTGCCATAGTATGCTGCCAGTATTTGTTTACATTTGTTTCCACTTCTAGACTATGCAATTAATAGTGTTATTTAATCTTGGCATCTCCAGCATATAATTTCTGACACATTGAAGGCTCTTAACTATTGCCAAATGAATGAATGAAAGTATACATATATGAATATATGAACATATATTATTTTCTTCTTACAAACATAATATTAAGGCTTACTTTCTGCAAAATTAAAAACATTCAGAATTAATATAAGTTATGTAGAAACTGTAGGATCAACAATTAAGTGTTATGATACTTGCCTGTTAAGAGTTGGGACCATCTGGTTTTATACATAAAAATAAAGCATTTCCTATGTGGCATAATTTTTACTCTGCCTCTGAAAATCTCCTTTTGACCAAATACTCTTTACACTAACCTCTAGGACACCTAAAATTTTACTGCATCCACATTTTGCATATCAAAGGATGCCAAGATTCAAGGTCATCCTGATCAATGACCTGAATATCAGGGAGCTGATAGAGAAGTGAAGAGAGCCACAAGTTTCAAGATAAATTTGGAAGTTCTGCTTAGTTATATGCTAACACTTGGTTCAAGAGTAAAAGTAGCTAAAATCACTTGCATTATTCCTTTAAAAATCACACCATTTTGCATTCTTTCAATAATAATTTTTTTTAAGGTAAGGGAATTACAATGTTGAAGTAGAATCACTTTATATTTATTGTTTTATTACTCATATATTATATCCTCCTTTCTAGTAGTTTGGTGCAAAAGGAATTTTCTGGAGGCCTACAAAGATGTCCAGAGCCAGGGAGTGCAGGAAGCATTGCAAAGAGAGATCCAGAGAGTGAGTTTCACCCTGAGAGTACAGGTACCAGGTTTAGCAGCACTATTAGCATTGCTGTTCAGCAATTCATTGTCGTTAGTTTTAATGAAACTTTCATGACAAATAGTAAATACATATTTTAACCTCAAATCCGGTAATTCTCAAGCCTGACTGACCACCAGAATTAATTGGGGCTTGTAAAAAATATAAATTCTTCACCCCTTTGGAGATCTGATTTCAGTAAGTCTGAGAAGTTACATGTGTTTTTTAAAGTTCTTTCATTCCTATGTTCTATACAGATTCAAGCTTAATACTCAGGGTAACACATGCACAATATATCTCTCATTTAACAGAAGAGGTTTTGCACAACCAATGAAACATATGGGTGGTAGAAACCAAAATCCTTCCAATGGCAGACACTAGATTTTTGGTGCTTAAATAAATGTTTTAAAAGATATTTCATGTTCAGGCATTTCAGAGGCAGCAAACATTTTAGCCCAAACTAATCCTCTTGTCATTTTTCAGGATCTACTTACAAACCTCCCCTAAATGAAGGTTTCCAAATGATTACTACTTATACAAATCTTTTTCTTTTCTAAACTCTTACATCAGTAAACCCTATAGTATGCATCTTAGCATTTAAGCTTATACCTTTATTAATTAAAATGATGAGAACTCTATGTAAATTGCAAATTATAATTCAAATGTTATGCCTTTAATTCTATCCTATATTGTTTGTTAATGTTTCCTCTCTCCTACATTGCTCTTCCAGATTTCAAACTCTCAAAAAGCTACTAGATGTTGTACTTTTTCTTATCCAAATAATAAAAACTCAAAAAACATACTGGTTAATTTGGGACTAGTATTGCAGGCAGGAGAGTATGGGCTACTAATTCTACCAAGAGAGGTAATATTGGAGTCCACAAAGGCACTTAGGTCTGCTAAGCTTTCATGCTCTCTTCATTCCTGTGGAATATCAATTCTTCTAGTTACTATCTCTGTTTTCCTCTGTGTTATCTTAATTTCTTTTTTTCCTTTTAGGCCCCAATATGGTTATTTTAACAATATTTTTAGCTGGGTGCAGTGGCTCAAGCCTGTAATTCCAGCGCTTTGGGAGGCTGAGGCGAGTGGTTCACCTGAGGTCAGGAGTTCGAGGCCAGCCTGGGTAATATGGTGAAACCCTGTTTCTACAAAAATACAAAAAATTAGCTGGACATGGTGGCACATGCTTGTAATCCCAGCTACTCGGGAGGCTGAGGCAGGAGAATCACTTAAACTAGGGAGGTAGAGGTTGCAGGAGCCAAAATCACACCATTGCACTTCAGCCTGGGCAACAAGAGCAAAACTCCATCTCAAAAAAAAAAATTATGATAATTACTATATCTTTTAGCATGTATGGTAGGTGAAAACACTTATGTAAGAGACTGGAACATTAAAAGCCAAATTTGCATTTCATAGTTGATATGTACATTTTCTGTTATTATATAAAATCAGATTAGATATCTTATCCTACTATTCCCATATTTCCTGACATTTTTCTAGTTTGAATACAAATACAGGAACTTTGCTCAGTAACATTTGCAGTTTATATTGTTGATTTCCCAATGCCTTAATTTCCATAGGGAGGTGAGGTACACTGTGAATTACACATATCTGAGAAGCTCTTCTTATATACTCATCAGATTTCCTTGGCCATGAAAAAAATACAGTTGACTCTTGAACAACAGGAGTTTAAAATGTGTGGATCCACTTATGTGCATGAATTTTATTTTGCCTCTGCCATCCCTGAGACAGTCAGACCAACCCCTCTATTTTCTCCTCTTCCAGACTACTCAATGTAAAAACAACCAGGATCAAGACCTTTGGAATGATCCACTTCTGCTTAATAGACAGTAAATATATTTTCTCTTCCTATGAATTTCTTAATAATATTTTCTTTTCTCTAGCTTAATTCATGGTAAGAATACACTACATAATGTGTATATCACATAAAATATGTGTTAATTGACTATGCTATTGGTAAGACTTCTGATCAACAGTAGGCTATTAGTAGTTAAGTTTTTGGGGACTCAAAGTTATAGGTGAATTTCCAACAGTGTGTATGTGGAGAAGTGCTTCTTACCGTCCATGTTGTTCAAATATCTATTGTATGCCTAATTACACAAATGAGGGGAAACCCTCATTCTCAATGGCAGAAATGGCTTGCTTATTTATCTTCAAACAACAGTAGTAGAAAAATTACAGATGAAATTCTAAAAAATTTATTTTATAAACATTTGCAGCCATAATCAAGAAATAACCTTTCATTTCATTTCCTATACAGAGATTTTGCAAAAAGCATAATACACATTTAGTAGTCCTTTTTATGTGCATTTGTATATAATCAAATAATTGCCTTTACTGGATAACATAGGATTACCTGGGTCTACCATTTTCATTTGATTCTTTAAATATTCAGTGTGGGAACAAGATGTAAGATGAGACCATGAGGAAAAGAAAGAACTTTGTATTTGCAGATTTAATTGATTATAAAGTCAATTTCTACCTCGACTTTAAGAACTTGTTTGTTTCTGCTTAAAACTACTTATAAATGTTCTGTTATAAGCTTGTTGTTTTAATGATGTGAATGGAGACAGTTTGCAAAGTTGGAAATGAGTAAGGGTCAGACTCAGCCTTCAAAAAAAATACAAAAATGTATAATTAAATATTGTAGTGCTAATGTTGAGGATTGTAGTGCAAGTCATTTTGAGCTGTTATATCAAGATACCATAACCTGGAGTGGCTTAAACAATAGAAACTTGTTTCTCATAGCTCTGGAGAGCTATGAGATGCTAGCGTGGTTTCTAGTGAGGGCTGTCTTTCTGGTTTTCTCACATGGCAGGGTGAAAAGGCATGGAGAGGAAGTAAGCTCTCCCCTGCCTCTTCTTATGAGAGTGGGTAATTCAAAAAGGAAAGAGGTTTAATTGACTCACAGTTCCACATGGCTGGGAAGGCCTTAGGAAACTTACCATCATAGCAGAAGAGGGAGCAAACATGTCCTTCTTCACATGGTGGCAGGAGAGAGAAGTGCAAGCAGGGAAAATGCCAGATAAATATAAAACTTTCAGATCTCATGAGAACTCACTATCATGACAGCAGCATGAGGGAACTGTCCCCTATGATCTAATCACCTCCCATGAGGTCTCTCCCCCAACACATGGATTACAATTTGGATTTGGATAGCAATTTGGATTACAATTCAAGATGAGATTTGAGTGGGGACACAGAGCCAGACCATATCAACTTTATAATATAGGAATGAATGAAAACTGGTACCTTCCTTCAGGAGCTGAGAGAGCTATTTGACCAATGTCTTGCCAATGGAGAGTAATAGATCAAAGAGAGAATACAAGTGTCATGACTCCTGATTTAGTACTCTTTCTAGAAGCAATATTGCTTCTGAAGTATGATAGTCTAACCAATAAGGGGGAAATGCTCAACAGTAAAGTCAGTAAATCAATACCTCTTACTTATGGTAGGTTAATAAGGGCCTAGATATTTGGAGCTGTGAAAAACAAACTTGCAGAATCTGAGGTAATGGGCCCTAAAGTTCTTACAAAATGGATGAAATTCTAAATCTAAGAAACATCCCCAAACACAACTACTAAAACATCAAAGGTATTGACTTTAAAATACAAAAGCAGTAAAGCAAGTATTTAAAGTATCAAGGCAAGTATTTAAATGTAATTGAGGTCCTTTCTTAATTACTTAATTAAGTCACTTCTACATATGGGAGTCAGAAAACATTCAATTTCCAGCTTGAACAGCTCTTCCATGTGCCTTGCTGTAGGGAAGGACTTTTAAGACTTGGTGGCTGACTGCACATACATCCCTTCATCAGGAAAATAAAGCAGTCAAAGCAGGGCAAAGGGAACTCACAATTACTTGGTATCATCCATGGGTCCTGAGTTTTATGTATGTCATGTCATTTAATCATCAAACAACCTTATAGAGTGGGAATTATTGTCTCATTTTACTGAAAACTAAATTCAAATTTTAAAATACTATGCCCAAGGATATACGTTGTAAATGACAAAGCCAGAAATGGAACCAGGCTGATCTAATTCCAAGGTTCATGTTCTTTGCAGCATATCCTGCCACCTTCTGGGATTAGGGAAAGATTTGAATGAGAGGAAATACATCTGAAGTGAAGCAGGGAAGATGGAAGTTGGGAAGGGCGAACCTTTAGACTTTTGTTTAATTATCACATATATCAGCAGAAGACTTGGGTTTATAATGTTCATTATTCTCTGATTAAAAAAAATCACTTTTCAACAAGTGGTCTCAGGAACCAAACTCAGTTCCCTCACTCACATGTGTTGTACCCAGAAGCAAACCCTAATACTCTGTTTTCTGAGAGTCTACATTCATTGAGAAATAAGAAGATAAAATCCTGGGCTTTGGAAGCAGATAGGCTGTGTTTAAATCCCACCTTTGCCACCAACTAGATATATGTAGACAAATTACTTAACCTTTGTGTTCTGTGGTTGTTTCAAGAGGGATACTAATAATAATGCCTAACTCCTACACTTGGGAATAAATAAAATAATACAAAGAAATTAACACTGTCCAGTCCATGGTCAGTGCTCAAGAAATACTATTTTTTTTTTATATTTTTTTAAAACAAATACGATAGTTATGAATTGCTCCACTACACTCATGGGCAAGAAATGACACAACTTTATATTGTTAAGCTGAATTTGGTCCATTTAAAATTAATAAAAATGTTCACTGGTCAATTTGGAGAACTCACACCCACCCATAGAGCTTATATGTTTAATATTTGTGAGTCCTAAACTGGAAGAAGATCATTATTGATGTTCAGGCTCATGTGGCCTATTCAGAGATGGTGGCTCTACTTCAGAAATGAGGCTTCACCATGGCTTTTCAGCACTACCTAAATTGGAGCCATTTATATTCAATATTCTACCACTTATTTGATCGGGGTCAGGTAGTCACCAATCCTAGAAACCCAAATATTACTTTCTTCTTTCCCAGCCTTAGGGCTCTAACCAAGCATTTTAAATTTGAGCCATTCCCTCTTCCAAATGCTCTGTTTCTGCCTTTTCTCAGATACCTCAGCCTACATCTTCTTAAAATACAAGCTTCTGTAGGCATTATCTCCAAGATTCACACTTCATCTGGCATATTCTCTTGTCTGGCTCTAAGGAAAGTGTTGTTTCTTCACCAGGGGTGGGAGTGATGAGAAGGCAGATACTGGAACTTTAGAAACACTGGTCTGTCCTTCCTGGGGAAAGAGAAATAGGTGCCTTTATTATTTCCTGCAGAGACTGCTTCAGAAAAAAGAAAAGACCTCAACAATGAACTTTCTCAATAAATTACCTTGAAAGTACGAATCAAATCATGCTATCTGTAAGATACTGTAGGAAATATGGAGAAGAATATGATCTATTTCTTCAAAGAGCTTATTCTGTAGCTAGTCAAAGGAGACCAAGTCAAGACAGAACAACTGAGATATTTGGGATTCCTGGAATTTCTATCAAACATCTGAATATCTTTCCAGTGATTTTAAAACATGACCATTTTAACTAAGAATAGCTTGGAGGGTTATATATCTCAGCCTGAAGATATACTTTGATTCCCATAATCTTTGCCTTTCTGCTTCAGTGACATGGAGAGGGATTGGATGCCAGGGTGTCAGAGAATCCGCCTAGCTGATTAGGCTGCCATAAACATAACAAAGGCCATACTTTAAATTAGCTGCGACAGTCTAATCAGAGTGAGCAGACTACTTGAATCTGTGATGGAGACATATTGGCAGCCGACGAAGGCTGTCTAGAGGGATTTTGGTGAAAAACCAAAGTATATAAATGCTAAAAGCAGTTTGATTCCAGTGTGAGGATTAAGGGTGATTTAGAATAAAATGTTTATGTTAACAACTCTATCTTAATTTTATTTTCTTTAAAGTGTAGCTTTACGTTTTCTATCTTAATTTTATTTTCTTTAAAGTATAGCTTTACATATATGAATTTTAAGAATCTTACAAAATAATTTTATCTTTTTAATGAGTGACATATATATATATATATATATATATATATATATATACTTCAAAATAGTTACACTCAGAAACATTTTGATAGCACAGATAACATCATCACGATTCCCACTTCCATCTGAAGCAAAATGCACTAATTGAAGATTCAGATCTTTTGATTGAAGAAGCCATTGCATATTGATTCTGCAACTGGAACACAGTTATAATCCAAGAAAAATGCACATCACTTGTCATGAAAGACATTAAATATTCTTATAATGAAATTTTCTAGGTATATTTATTTTTTTCGCATGCTTTTGAACATAGATAAAAAACTATCCTAAATCAGATTTTCTGGGAAACAAAATCTGAGTCGAGGTTTCCAAGCAGGAGGTGTATTGGCAAGTGCTCTCAGGATCAACACCTGGGATGAAGTGAAGGGAGGAGAGAGGGCAGAAGGCAATCACAACAGTGCCTCATCAGATACTAAGGAGAACTCTGGGACTGGGATGATCCTTCAGAGCTGGACCTTTATTACTATTCATCAAATAGTGACTGGATATGGGGAGCTGTCCATAGGAAGCAGGGGTGATCTTGGGTGAGAATGCTCTCTTCTGCTGAGAACAACTGCCAGAGGACTCAACTAAGCACCTTTAACCATTAGCTGAGCCTTCCTAGCAGGTGAGAAAATGAGTGCCTCAGCATCCATTATAGTCCGCCCATTGAGTTTCTTATGTTCATTTATTTTGCATGATAAATTCTGAGAGCAGCTCCTCCAGCATTTGGGTGGATCTCTTTTACTGAGGGAGAGTTGCCTGAGAATGGTTAGTGGGATGCAACACAGCTCCCTCTCTGCAGTTGGTCTCAAGACTGGAACTGCTATTCATTGTCTCTCACCCCTCCCCTCCCCTCTCCTCCTCTCCCCTTCTCCTCCTCCCCTCCCCTCCCCTCCCCTCCTCTCCTCCACATTTTCCCCATCCTTGGCTGCCATGTCTTTTGATCTAGATTATTTAACCTGCTGAAATGATCCAGAATTAAGCCCTGAGGAATCTGAATCCCTGATTACTATACCCATGGCTGCTGCACATTTCCATTTATCAATAAATTTGGGCAAGGGAGGTACCAAACATATGCTCCCATGGCTGGATGTGGTGGCTCGTGCTTGTAATCCCAGCACTTTGGAAGGCCGAAGCAGGCAGATCGCCTGAGGTCAGGAGTTCAAGATCATCCTGACCAACATGGTGAAACCCCATCTCTACTAAAAGTACAAAAATTAGCTGGGTGTGGTGGCAGCCTCTGTAATCACAGCTACTTGGGAGGCTGAGGCAGGAAAATCGCTTGAACCCGGGAGGCAGAGGTTGCAGTGAGCTGAGATCGCACCATTGCACTCCAGCCTGGGTAACAAGAGTGAGACTTTGTCTCAGAAAAAAAAAAAAAGGAGTATCCATCTCTCCTCCTATTGATCAGAGTCCAATGCTGCTAAAAATATGGCTACTCCTTTCCTCTCCTGTTCATCTCTTGGCATGAGGAGCCTGATGTGACCCAGTAACAGCCTGAGCTTAAAGTTTAATAAAATTCTTGTTTTGTTTCCTGGTTAAAACATTTCCCTTTTGAATGTAAACCCCTAAACCAATAGAGCCCAGACTGGCAAGAATGGAAATTACTAATTCCCCAAATGGGATCACTTCTATTTCTAGTTTATTTACTGAGGACACAATAAAGTATAATGACTGTCGATTTAGGATATACAGTGCATTTTGAAGGATATTGCTCTATTCATGTGTAGAATAATCTTCTAAGTTTTACCTCACTTGTACCTTTACAAGGCTGTTCCATCACTCTATCAAACCTGTCGTTTCTGGATGGTGCAGTATAGGACAGGTCCATGGACATATACTCACTTCTATGTTTCCCTTTCTATAAAGTGGATCTCTCGATCTGGGGCAACATTAGATGAAATGTCATGATGGTGGGTCAAACACTGTAAACCTTGACAATAGTAAGTAAGACAAATCCATACTTGGAATATGTGTCCATTTTGGTCAAGGTGAATAACTGTCCCTTCCAGACTGCAAGGGTCCATTGTAATTTGCCTGACACAAAGTGGCTGTTCTGGTTTCATTGAGTAATGAATATCTGGATCCCACAGTGATCTCTTACCATCACTCTAGATCTTGGTGGCTGAATGGCTGGACATTTTTGGCAGCAGCATCACTGATTAGATCAGCCTCAGGCAATGAGGATTCATGCTGGGCCCACGTGTAGTCTTCATTCCACTATCACAAATGCTCCATTCTTGTACCCATTTGTCAGAACTGGGGTGGTCATTGGATGAGACTGGCTAACATCAATTGACTGGGTAACTCTATATCAATGACAACTGAGTTCTTCTGTGGGATATGTGCTCTCTTTCAGCTGTCTGATCAACTAGTTGATCTATTCTCTATAGTGTGTATATGAATCTATCTATCTATCTATATTTATCTTGGACCAACTATTCTTTTTATGCAGTGTGAATGATCAGACATACTGCACAAATCCCTGCCCAATGGATAAGTTCCCCTTCCTACTTTCAGGGCCACTTCTCAGTGGTAGTTCATTTTCAGCTGGTATCACACACACCAAAATGGCCTATTTTAGCATGGGCCATATAGACCAAGACTGGCCTTTTCTGTCTCCATTATCAGGTCAAAAGGAAACACACATGATGCCACAGGAATGAGTTGAGGTGCAATTTTGCTGACAATGGGGCCTGGGTCTCCTGCTTGTAATGTACTTGTGCTTCTGCCTCTGGATTGCTTGTGCCTGATCCCTATGTACTACTTCCTTTAGATTTCTGTCAATTGATATTTTAATTAAGTTACTTAGAAAGAGCTTTAACCCTTTATGTCTCGCTTTTAAGATTTATTAGTGGATACAAGATCAGAGTTTATTCTCAGGCTACTTACTAAGATAATACTTTTATGAGTACCCTATGCAATCCCTCATTAATTATAACAAGACCCCTTTCCTGTGTATGAGCTCCAGATTCTGCTTCCTCTAATTATTTTGGGTGGTTCTCTGTTGCTACTCAGGTCGTATTGTCACATGGACATGCTGATTGGTACTCAGCTCAATATTCCAGGGGAGATTCTGTAGGCCTCTAGAACTTCTTCTCTGTGCCACTCTCTGATTTCGAGTACTCTACCCTGCGAATTCTAGCTGCCTTCTTTTCCCCTGACTCTGTTTGTCTCCTCCACTAAGGAAGCCTGCTGAGCTCTTTAAGCCACAGGCTGAAAACTCTCTAGACAGTAACCTGGAGCAATCAGAGGGCTCATCTTACTTTTCTCATTCTCTTGGGGATCACTGTTTTTAATTGCCTAAAGTCAAATACATTGAAAACCCCTGTGCCATCTATCTAGTTGTTTCATGTGGTAGCATAAATCTGATCCACATGTTGGCCCATGTCCTCAACTATTCATGTCAACTCAGACCTGGCATGCAACAATACTGTAATTATCTAGGTGTTTTTCTTTTCTCAGTGTATAGGTGAGGCATGAAGATAGGTCACAGCAAATATTTGACTTTAAAGTGAAACAAAAAAGTAATTCTCAGATATTTTGTTGTCCCTAATCTATGTACAAAAAAACTCTTGTTGTACATGCTTATTATTTATCCTCTAGAATTATTTTACCCATCATCTGCTTTGTTATAGCACTTTGTTCACATACTCATTATGATGCTAATTACCTGTGGATTCGTTATTTTGTTACTCAACATACATTGCTCCTTCCTGATGCTTCTTTGAATTCTGTTATTGGTATTACAGCTTCTCTATTCTACTCCTCTAACCAAGAACATCAGATGTAAGGTAAGTCAATCATGTGCTCCCTCAATTCATAGAAAATGGTCTTCCCCACTTGGCAGGTATATTCTCATCAGGACCTTTCTGCTATGATTCCCATATGGTAGCCTCTTGTCTTACCTTTGTAAATGTCAATTCTCCAGGCTTGTTCCCCAGACTTTCACTAGTTCTGAGAGTCTCCCAATTTATCTAACGTATTTCCTTTTTGATAACACATTCAGAGTACATTTATAGTCAATAAAACAACTATCTAGCTTTGTTTTATGGTTATGTGTTGGAGAGCTAGCATCATGGTTTATTTATCTTTGTGTCTTCTACAGGACCAGGGACAACTGTAAGTGTTAAATAAATGCTGCATTAAATTTAATCAATCATTAAATGTTTTTAGCACCTTCTTTGTGAAGGATATAGTGTGGGTTTGCACAAACACATCACAGTCTTTAAGTCCAACACAGATGTCATGGAATCAACTTCACCTTGACCAAAGCCTTCCCGAAAGAACTTTGGAAGAAATAGACAATATTTTCAATTCAAAAGTATATTGGAATAAAGTCCCTCATGCACCACTTTACAAAATATTCAACTTTCTCTGCAAAATCGAGTGATCTAAAATCTAAATCTGTAAGTTGCTGATGATAATGCCTGTCTCCTCTCTTCTGGATACTTTTTCATGTTTGAATATTTGAGTTGAAATTTTTCTTTTCCTCTCATTGTTTCTTCTTCTAAGGCCCAGGATTGAAATTTGTGTTATTACTTCTCTCTACTTGCTTTCTGGCAGAATGGCTCCCACTATAAGCATGAAAATGGTTACCAAATTTTTATTACAAGGCTAATTTCTCAGCAACACTCCAGTTTCACATCTGCTTCTGATTGAGTGACATGGGCCTATCCATACACTGCCACCCATGAAAGCTAAATCTGGCACAAATTGAACTCCTCACCTTTTAAACTGTCACCTTGTCATTTCCCCACCATCATTAAAATGAGAATCATCCCTCAGACTTGGGAAGTGGGATATATTTTTGTCTGCTCTATTTTATAACCCAGTTCATACAGATCAAGTCTTTATGAATGTGAGTGCATGTTCCCAAAAGTCAAGCTTTTTTTGTCATCTGTCTTTTCTTGTATACATGCCAAACAAAGAAATAGAACAGACATGTTTGGAGCTAAATAATAGAATCGATCTATAGGAAGGAAAAAAAATTGTTTTACATAAGCATCTCTCAGTGATGTTTCTGGTAATCTAACAACTCTTGCCCTAACCCTGACTCAATTTGATTCAGGTAGATAGAACTCAGGGTTAGAATGAATGATTGTCTATTTACAGCAATTAAGGACTTTTAGTTAAGTTTAGTTTTGATATATTTTGTACTTTATCTACATAAGGACAGTAAGGTAGATAGATCCAGCCAAAAGTAATAAAATAGCCATAATAGCCTATAAAAGTATAAAAATTTTTGGGAACTAGTGATTTTTTTGTTTGTTTGTTGTTTTGTTGTTGTTTTTTAGACAGTCTCTGTGTCCCTCAGGCTGGAGTACAATGGAACGATCTCAGCTCACTGTAGCCTCCACCTCCAAGGCTCAAGTAATTCTCATGCCTCAGCCCCCTCAAGTGCTGGGATTACAGATGGGAGCCACCAATGCCTGATGAATTTTTGCATTTTTAGTAGAAAATTGGCCAAGCTGGTCTCAAACTCCAGAGCTCAAAGTGATCTGTCTTTCTGGGCCTCCCAAATTGCTGGGATTACAGGCATGAGCCACTGAGACCTGGCAGAAACTCATTATTAATTCTTAAACTATGGAGAACTGGACCAATAAAGACACTTCGACCTCCATCATGACCACAGCTAGATCTAAAGCACAGTCTAGAAAAAAGGCAGCTGCTCAACAACATGCAGGAGAATCTCAGAGCTCCCCTGTGCTTCACATCCTTATTCCTACTGCCCCACTGGGCATTTCCTTTTACAGAAACTCAAAGAGTCAAAGTCCTCATTTTCTCCAAGCCCATTCTCAACACCCCATTTTCTATTCACAAAAGTGTGAAGGTGTAAGCACATTTCAAACCCTTTCTCTCAACCCAGGGAGTTAATTCATGCTTATTTTATTATTGAAATACAACCTTCATTTGTGTTTTTTCATTCCATGCTTACTGTCATTGATAGGTTTGGTCTCATATCTCTTGCCTTGATTGTTATGATACAATAGTCTCCTTGTAGACTCCTTGATTCCATTCTATTGTCTTGACCAGTAACCTTCCACACTCCTAATAGGTATGGCTTTCAAAAGGGATATCAGGTCACTTTATACCCTGCTCAACAAAATTTCAATGTCTCATTACCACTATAATAAATTTTGAGGCTAACACAGACTCACATCTATAATGGGATCTATGTAATCCCAGCAATTTCAGAGGCCAAGAGCGGAAGATCTCTTGAGACCAGGAGTTCAAGACCAACCTGAGCAACTTATAGAGACCCTGTCTCTATGAAAAAAAAAAAAAGTAGGGGCTGGGCATGGTGACACACATCCTAGCTATTTGGGAGGCTGAGGCAAAAGGATCTCTTGAGCTCAGGCATTTGAATCACGCTCATGCCACTGCACTCCAGCCTAGACAACAGGGAAAGGAAGATCTTATCTCTTAAAAAAGTGAATTTCATAGCATAATATTCACTGTTATGATCTGAATCGATCAGTTAAATGTTGAACTGCATTTAATATAATTTCTCTTCTGTGATCAAGGTTCTATAACTATGTGTTTGCTTTACAATCTTTATCTCTTACTCCTCTTTGTAGGGTTCCATTCATCTTACCTTGGCTATACTAGATCTTTCCTAAGCATACACTGTACTGCCCTGCATCTATGGTTTTATAACCATTTTGATTGAAATGCTCATTCACTCAATTTTTCTGAGTCAGAAATTCCATTTATTCATCCTGGCAAAGCTCAAAGGTCAATTCATTTTGATTCTTCCAGTTGAAATTAGACTCTTTTTCCTTCTGTGTCGTTTTCCCCTTTTAAACCAAATAAGTTTAATTAATACTTAAATGCCTATTGCTCTCTATAATATTGATTTAAACATTGTCAGATCAGAGACAGATTATTTCATCTCTTTCCTTCTGCCCTTCATCTGCTATTTGCATAGATCCTTCCTACTCATCAGCTATATCTCAGTCTAAGCACCTCTGCTCACTTGGACATTTCCTTTGAGCCCCCAAAATATGTTGGTCTTCTTAAAAGCATTTTTTGTGACTTTAACGTCTCCTTAATAGATGACTATAACCAATTGTTTGAAGTCTTTATTGCCAGATTGTAAATTGTCTACTTCATTTCAGTATTCCTTGTAATTGGCCCAATGTTTAGCACACAATAGGGATTTCAAATATTTATTCAATTAATAAATGAATATAACTCTGTTTTGTTCAACTTTTAACTACAACAGGACAAAGCCTGATACATTTGATAGGTATAGCATTCTACAAATGCATGTAGTAAAACAGAATGGAACTGAATACTGTCAAGAAGTCACACATGAACCTGACATTCAGTAAATATTTATTGGGTGATTGAGGAAGTGAATGAATGAATGCTGGTAGCCATGTAGTGTAACTGAAAGAATTCTAGACAGAAAATTGGAAGGCCTTGGAGTGGCTGTGCCACTCTTTTACTGCATGATTTTGAGCAAACAACTGTTCTTCATCTTACTAAATATCCTGTACTATCTGCTGGTAAAAATGAAGTAAAGCACAAATGTAAAACAATTTCATAAAGCTACATAAAGCTAGATTGAAAGGAAATAATGTGAAGAATGTCTCCATAGACTGCTCTGTTCTGTAAAGCTATGGAGACTTTTTTTCCCCCTGTGTTGAAAATAGAGTATTGGATTCACAAGATTCAGAGAGTTGTATGTTTTTTCTTCCAGAAAGTGCAAATCACCTACAAGATCTAACTGCTTTCTCCTTCACAAATATTGAGTAAAGTATTCCCACCCTCCAGTACTGAAGACTGAAAAGTAAGTATTGAAATAGAGGTTTTCGCCTCATGCAAGAACTGTGATGTTACTTGTATACTTTATGATCTAATAGTCTACATATTTCTTAATGTAGAAGTCCATATAACTTGTATATGGTTCATATATAGAAGTCCTTTAACGCCTGACTTCAAGTGTTTAGGAACTTCCTAAAATTAAAAAAAAAAAAATGTGTGTACTTACATTTTTGGCAGGGGGGGGGATTAGCATGGTTTTAAAAATCAGGGTCTCAAATGTGTCAAAATGCTGATGTATAAGATGAGAAAATATCCTAGAATGTGAAGAAAAACAAACATTGGAAGGTGAACTTAACAATAGCAAGAAATGTAACATGAAAGGATTTTGCAGAAACATAGAGAGGTTAAAAAAAAAAAACCCAGTCATACACTCCAACCATATTGACTTTTAATTTATATCGTTTAAAAACAATTTCCATGACTTCATTTTCTAGGACCCCTCCCTCTCTCAAACAAATAAACAAATTAGAAGCGTGGCTATCTTAGTCCATTTTGTGCTGCTATATCAAAAAACACCTGAGACTGAGTAATTTATGAAGAATCAAAATTTATTTCTCACAGTTCTGGAAGGTGGGAAGTTCAAGATCAAGATACAGGAAGGTTCAGTTTGGTGAGTGCTGCTCTCTGCTTTGAAGGTAACATCTTGTCTTCTCCAGAGGGAAAAAAAATGCTGTGTCTTCACATGGTACAAGGTGGAAGGGCAGATTCACCAAATGCAACATAAAGCCTCTTTTATAAGGTCCTTAATCTATTCATGAGGGAGGACCTCTCATGTCCCAATCACCTCTTAGAGGCCCCACCTCTTAATACCATATCACATTGGCATCACCTGAGTTTTGGAGGGAACACATTCAAATCACAGCATTCAGCCCCAGGCCCCCCAAATTTATGTCCTTCTGATATACAAAATACATAATAATGTTGGGTATATTTTGTTATCTCTAAAAATGTGTTTCTAATAATAGATGAATTAAGCACTTTTATATTCATTGCTATGATTGACATGAGTTACTTTAGTTCTGTCATTCAGCTTAATGTTTAAATGTATACATATTTACATATATATGTTTTATATAAATATTCTTTCACATATAGACTATTTGCATGAACCTAACACTACATTTGTGTATATCTTTTGGCATTTAAGAAAATTTATAGTTTTGGTTTTGATGATTGTCTTTATATTTCTATCTTTATATAACACCTTTAATTTCCTCTCTTCCTTTTCTTTTTCTTTTTTTGTTGGGGGCATACTGTCTATTGGTTTCCAACTATAAGGAAAATTGAAATAGCTAGTTTCCTCCCTTCACTTTCATCTTCTAAGATTTGAAATTCATCCCTTCTTTACAATTTTTAAAATAGTTGTATTATACCTATACAGTCATACCATTTGTTCATGACATAAAATACCATCTATACAATCTCTGATGTAAACATTTAAATATATATTGACTTATGTTAATATATTAATTTAAATTAACATCTATTTAGACATTTTACTATATATATCTCTGTGTGTATAAATATACACATGTATATGTAATATATTTATATACATTTTAAAATATATATTAATACTTATCAACAGTCTTGTCTTAGTCCATTTTCTGCTGCTATAATAGAATGCCACTGACTAGGCAATTTATAAAAAAAAAATTTATTTGGTTTATGGTTCTGGAGGCTCGGAAGTCCAAGAGTATAGCACTGGCATTTGATGAGATTCATCCCACAGCAGAGAGGCAAATGTAAGACAAAATGTAAGACAAAACTAAAACAGGGTAAAACATGTCCTTTTATCTGGAGCCCACTTCTGTGATAGCTAACACACTCTCATAATAACAAAATTGATCCATTCATGAAGTCAGAGCCCTCATGGCCTCATCACTAGTTAAAGGCCCCACCTATTAATACTGTTACAATGACAATTAAGTTTCCAACACAAAAAAATTTTGGAGACACGTTCAAAACACACGAAGGCTAATGATATATCTGAAACTTACTCTCTAACGAATTCCTCAGGTAGAGCTCGTGGAAAAATATTTTTTGAATTTTTGACTGTTCATAACAGTATCCCTGTGGCCTTTATATTTGAAGGTCACTTTGGCTGAACAAAATAAAATGACATAGTCTTTGGCATATATTTTATTTTCTTGAATACCTTAAATATGCTAATCCATTGTTTTGGAACCTAGTTCATTGTTATAGAAAAGTTTAATGGCAGTCTGACTTATTTCTCTTGTGAATGGCTGTGCCTATTTACCTCACTTTTCCCTCCCTCCCTCCCTTCCTCCCTCTCTCTCTCTCTTTTTCTTTCTTCCTTCGTTCCTTTCTTTTTTCTTTCTTTTCCTTCCTTCCTTCCTTCCTTTTCTTTCTTTTTTCTGTTTCTTTCTTTCTTTCTCTTTTTCTTTCTTTCTTTCTTCCTTCTTTCTTTCCCTTTCTTTGTTTCTTTTTTCTTCCTTCTTTCTCTTTTTTCTCGTCTTTCTCTTTTTTTCTTCCTTCTTTCTCTTTCTTTCTTTCTTTCTCTCTCTCTCTTCTCTCTCTCTCTCTTTCTTTCTTTCTTTCTTCCTTCTCTCTCTCTCTCTCTCTCTCTCTCTGAGACACAGTCTGGCTTTGTCACCGAGGCTGGAGTACAGTGGCACAATCCTGGCTCTGCCTCTCTGCCTCCTGGGTTCAAGCAATTCCCATGCCTCAGCCACCTGAGTAGCTGAATTTACAGGGTGTGCTACCACGTCTAGCTAATTTTTGTATTTTTGGTAGAGACAAGGTTTCACTGTGTTAACCAGGTTGATCTCAAACTTCTGGCCTCAAGTGATCTGCCTGCCCTGGCCTCCCAAAATGCTGAAATTGTAGGCATGAGCCACCGTGCCTGGCCCACTTTTTTTTCTTTTCCACTAAAGAATAATACCTAAAGGAATATGACTCAATACTGGCTATTCAGTGTTAATTATTTCTATCTATGCATTTTGCCTTTTTCTTTTAATTTTACATTTAAAAAAACGTATTGTTTTTAATATTTTTTCTTCAGGGAGACATACTTATATTGAATCTTTTAAGCTATTTTCTATGATTCACTTGTTCTTGAATATTTTATTTCTTCTTTTTGATGTTGAATTTTTTGATTTAATCATATATTTCTCTTGAGGCATAATACATTGCTGTATTCTCTTTTGTATTTTTTTTCTGTTTAGTCTTTGCTTCTTAAGTTACTCATATTTATTTCCAACTTTAGAGTTTTGTAACCTCTTTAAAATAATTATTTTCTCCAATCTCTCCAAACCAGAATTTTCTAATAGTCTTTAAGATGTCTTCTAATTTTGATTTATTTTCATAAATATCCCTTCACAGCTTTTTTCAAACATTTTAAAATATTATTTTGTAGCTGACTTTAAGATATTCTTATTTTTTGCCAGTTTCAATGGATCATATATTTTGGCTTGTTTTCATTGATGTTTATCAACTTTTAATCTTTTTTCTTATAACTTTTTTTTGACAATTCATCATAATATTTTTTATTAGTTGTTTTAGAGTAAATTGAATTTAGAATACCATTTCTAGGTATGTATTTCTAAAGCTTCCCCTTCAGTTATATTAGTGACTTCTTATCAACCTGTAGTGAGCATTTCTATTGTTCTATTGTTTTTTGTTTCTCTTGGGGATCCTTCCATGGGTTTTTAATTGTTATTCTAGTTTTTATGGTAGATTTTGGAAGATTTGAACAATTTCACTTTTACTGCATCCTTATGAAATTCAGTTTTCCTGTAGTTTAAAAATATATTTTGTTTTCTGTTAAATATATTTCAAACTTTATATGTCCCACCAAGTATGTTATGTCATTTAGTATTATTGGTTTTGTTCCATAAAAGTATTTTATTGGCCGGATGCGGTGGCTCACATCTGTAATCACAGTACTTTGGGAGGCCGAGGCAGGCGGATCCTGATGTCAGGAGTTTGAGACCAGATTGACCAACATGGTGAAACCCTGTCTCTAGTAAAAATATTTTAAAAATTAGCCAGGCATGGTTCCATGTGCCTGTAATCCCAGCTACTCAGTAGCTTGAGGCAGGAGAATCGCTCTAACCTGGGAGGCGGAGGTTGCAGTGAGCCGAGATCGCGCCATTGCACTCCAGCCTGAGCGACAGAGCCAGACTCCTTCTCAAAAAAAAAAAAAAAAGCATTTATTTAAAACGTTTTTCAGATTTTATGTATGTCAGATGGTTAACAAGCCATGCATTTCATTTTTTAATGATATTTGCTTTTACTTAAGATTTCTATTTATGCTTATTTACTCCTAATAATTTCTTAACTTTTGGTCTATAAGGCATGTTTATTTTCTAGTGATTTCTAATCTTTTCAATTTCTATACCATCATTTAAACATGATAAAATTTAGCCATCTCTTTTTGTCCCTTTGTTTTTTGTTCTCAACTGGGCTAATATTGTCCACAATTGTAGTTCCACATTGTTATGTACATGTATGTTTTTTTGAAGTCTTCCCTGCCCTTTTTTTATCTTCTCTTTCTTTTTAAGAAAGCAATAAATGTTAAATTTTTGGAATATCATTAAATTCCAGCACCTTCTGGATGTATTTGTCCTATTTATGTTTTTCTTCAAGGATATTTTCAAAAGGGTTTTCTTTGTGCCACTTCTGAATCTTTTAGTTCTGTATATATCTTTATTGCACATTTACATAAAGCATAATTTGGTTACTTCAAAGTCATTTTCCTCCAATATTTCAAAACAGTCACTGATGGTGAGCACTTTGAACCACTTATTATTGTTAGTTGGTGGTTCTTTCTTGTGGTTATAATTTTCTCATCCTTTTGATATTCTTACCTGGCATTCCCCTTTCCTTTTTCATTTATCTTCAGTTTCTCTCCCTTCATCCTTTTCTGTTGACTTCAGAGCTATTTCTTCAATCACATATTTTGATTCCTATTAGTCATCCTTTTTTTTTTTTAAATTACAAGCATACATCAAAGATAGGTATGCTAACTAAAGAAAGGTTTAGTTCCTGATCACCAAGACATGAGCAAACATCTCAGTTAAGTGAGTCAGTCAACCTTTCAGTTTCCTGTTGCATATAAAAATTATGTTTATACTAAACTGTAGTCCATTAATTATGCAATATCCTTAGGTCTAAGGAAACTGTACATATCTTAATTTAAAAACATTTCTTGCTGAAAAATGCTAGTGAATATTTGCAACTTTAGCAAGTCATGATCAGTTTGCTGGTGGATGGTTTTACTTCAGTGTTAATGGCTGCTGACTCATCAGGGTGGTGGTTGTTGAAAGTTGGGGTGGCTGTGACAAATTTTAAAATAAGGTAATAATGATATTTGCTGCATCAATGGACTCTTCCTTTTATGAAAGATTTCTCTGTGGCACATGAGGCTATTTGATAGCATCATACCCACAGCAGAACTTTAAAATTAGAGTCAATTCTCTCAAATTCTTTTGCTGCTTTATCAACCAAGTTTATGTAATAATCTAAATTCCTTGTTATCATTTCAACAATAGTTATGGCGTCTTCAGCAGGAGTAGATTCCATCTCAAGAAACCACTTTCTTTGTTCATCTATAAGAAGCAACATCTCATCTATTAAAGTGTTATTGTAAGATTACAGTAATTTAGTGACATCTTCAGGTTCTACTGTTAATTCTGATCCTATCAAATCTGTAGTTGCCTCCTCTACTGAAGTCTTGAATTCCTCAAATCCATCTATGAGGGTTGGAAGCAATTAATTCCAAATTTCTGTTAATGTTGATATTTTGACCTCCCATGAATCACCAATATTCTTAAGGGTATTTAGAATAGTGAATCCTTTCTAGAAGGTTTTCAATTTACTTTTGCCAGATCCATCAGAGGAATAACTATCTATTGCAGCCATAGCCTCACAAAATGTACTTCTTAAATACTAAGACTGAAAATCAAAATTAATCTTTCATCTGTGGGCTGCAGAATGGATATTGTGTTAGCAGGCATGAAAACATGAATCTATTTATACATCTTCATTAAGCTTGGGTGATCAGGTGCATTGTTAATGAGTGCTAGGAATTTGAAAGAAATATATATTTTTTCTGAGCAGTAGGTCTTAACAGTGGACTTTAAATTTTCAGTAAATGGTACTATAAAAAGATGTTCTATCATTAAGCCTTTGTTGTTTCATTTATAGAGCATAGACAGAGTAGATTTGGTGCAATTCTTAAGGCCCCTGGAATTTTCAGAATAGTAAATGAGCATTAGCTTCAATGTAGTTACCATTTGCATTAGCCTCTAACAAGACAGTGAAGCTTTGAAGTCAGGCATTGGCTTCTTCTCTCTAGTGAAAGTCCTAGATGGCATCACCTTCCAATGGAAGGCTATTTGATCTACATTGAAAATTTGTTGTCTAGTGTAGCCAACTTCATTAATGATCTTAGCCAGATCTTTCACATCAGCACTTGTTACCTCACCTTGCACTTTTATGTTATTGACGTGGCCTCTCTCCTTAAACCTCATGAACTAACTTCTGCTAGCTTCCAACTTTTCTTCTGCGGCTTTTAAAAATAAAATCTCTCTCAGCCATCATCAAATTGAAGAAAGTTAGGGCCTTGCTCTGGATTAAGCTTTGGCTTTAGGGGACATTGTAGCTGGTTTGACCTTCTATTCAGACCACTAAAACTTTCTCCATATCAGCAGTAAGGCTGTTTTGCTTTCTTATCATTCATGTGTTGACTGGAGTAGCACTTTCAATTTCCTTCAAGAAATTTTCCTTTCTATTCACAATTGTTTGATATAAGAGGCCTAGGTTTGGCCGATCTTGGCTTTCCATATACCATCTTCACTGAACTTAATCATTTCTAGCTTTTGATTTAAAGTGTGAGATGTGCAACTCTTTATTTTACTTGAACCCTCAGAGGCCATTGTAAGCTCATTAATTCAGTATTTCAACATCGCGTTTTATGGCCTAATAAGAGGGAGAGATTTGGGGAAATGGCTGGTAGGTGGAGCAATCGGAACACATGATGCACCATCTTAATAGCAACATCAAAGATTACTAATCACAGATGACGGAAGATATACTAATCCTAAAAAAGTCTGAAATATTGTGAGAATTACAAAAATGTAACACAGAGACAGGAAGCGAATGTATGCTGTTGGAAAAATAATGTTGATAGACATGTTTGATGCAAGATTTCTGCAAACCTTCAAGTTGTAAATAAAAAAAAACACTGTATCTATAAAGCTCAATGAAGTGAAGTGCAGTAAAACAGGTATACCTATATTTATTTCAACCATCATATTTTTAGCTAAAATTTATTCTGCTTTATTCCTATAGCATTTATAAAGTATCTTCTTTAATTCATTTGAGAAATTCATTTTGATTATTTTAAATATTTGACCAGTCCTTTTCAATAATACTACTTGATGTGGTCTATGTGTTCCATTTGCTATCTGCTACTAACAGTTATCTTTCACATTGAATGGCTAATTATTTTGCCTGTGAGTTCACATTATCTTAGACATATCAGATCCATGACTGATACTGTATACTGGGGTTACACATTCTTCTGCTAAGCTTAAGGAGAGGTGAGAAAACGTACCTCCATGGCAATGGACTCCAGGCAGTCCAGAGTCACTGAATACATCATTATTCAGTGTCATTCTGCCAGACAACTTCTCACATAGTGGATTCTACCACCATCTCTTTGAAAGAAGTACCGCTGGGAGTACAGTAGCTCCTAGGTTTAAAAATCCACCGTCAGTTAGGATTTGGAGTGGTGAGAATGAGTGAGTGCTTTCGGCCAGTGGGCGAAATTTTGTCTGCATAAACTGTAACCTAGTTTTTATTTGCCTAGTCTATTTTAGGTGGTTGAATTTTTTTTCTCTTGATTTTTCCCTCATAGTAACAATGAAACAAGCAACGAGTCTCTTAAGGACAGGTGGGAGACAGCCAAAAGTAATGCTTAAAAATGATTCAACATTCCATTCTTCCCCTCTTACTTTTATTGTCACATCTAATACTATGTCCTCAATCCCAAATCTCTCCTCTCTCTCTCTGGCACACACACACACACACACACACACACACACACACACACACACACACACACACACACAATATTGTCAGAGTTCTTCAGAGAAAAAAAGAATCAATAGGATATGTAGATAGACAAAGAGATTTCTTACAAGTTGACTTACATGATTATGGAGGCTGACAAGACCAAAGAGCTGAAGGGTGAGTTGGCAAGTGGAAAATCCAGGACAGTCAATGATATATTTTCACACCTAGTCAATGCCCTGAGAACCTGGAAACCAATAGTGTGTGTATTAGTTAGGGTTTTTTAGAGGAACAGAATGAATAGGATAGATGTGTATGTAAAGGGGAGATTACTAAGGAGTATCGACTCATACGATTACAATGTGAGATCCCACAATAGGCCGTCTGCAAGCTGAGGAGCAAGGAAGCCAGTCCGAGTCCCAAATCTGAAGAACTTAGAGTCCGATGTTCCAGGGCAGGAAGTATCCAGCATGGGAGAAAGATGTAGGCTGGGAGGCTTAGCCAGTCTAATCTTTCTACATTCTTCTGCCTGCTTTATATTCTGGCTGTGCTGGCAGCTGATTAGATGGTGCCCACCCAGATTGAGGGTGGGTCTTCCTTTCCCAGTCCACTGACTCAAATGTTAGTCTCCTTTGACAACAACCTCACAGACACACCCAGAAACAGTACTTTGCATCCTTCAAGTCAATCAAGTTGACAATCAACATTAACCATCACAGTGTGGTTTCAGTTTAGAAACCAGCAAGCTCAAGACCCAGGATGAGCTCCTGTTTCAGTCTGGGACTGAAGGCAGGAAAAAGCCTATGTCCTAATCTGAAGGCAACTAGGCAGAGAAATTTCCTCTTAATCAGAGAAGCATAAGCCTTTTTGTTCTACTCAGGCCTTCAGCTGGTTAGATGAGGCCCATCCACATTAGGGAGGGCAATCTGCTTTAGTCAATACATTTAAATATTCATTTCATCCACATACACTCTCAAGGAAACATTCAGACTAATGTTTTACCACATATCTGAGCATACTATGGCTCATCAAGTTGACACATAAAATTAACCATCACACACATCACACGTACACATCCCAGTCCAAGGCAGTTTCAATGTCCCCCATGGCATTCAGTTAGTTTTAATGCTGGTTTCTTACACCTATGTTTCTACATCTCTTTTCTAATGTCTGCAGGGTTGATTTTGGGATAGGAAGCCAGTAGCCCATGTCAACTTTCCATCTTATTAGAAGACTCCTGTTCATAATTCTTATTTATATTGCCACCAGTACCTTTCTTATGTATTGGAGAAAATTGCTTCTCTTCTACAAAACTAACTTCCACTGTGTCCATCTGTTTTCCCAGTCCCCATTACATTTACCATTGCACTGACTAATTAAGGACCTATGCTTTATGCATATCTATGCTAGCATTTATTTATTTCTATTTCATCTGGATCTGTAAGAATATTTCTTACATAGGCACAAGATAAATATTTGTTGGATGAGCAGATAAATGAATGAATAATGAATGGATGAATGAAATGATCACTGACAACAAATCCTCAATGCAGAAATTATGAAACACTATGCAAATGAGAAAGAAATGCATTGCATGAATGGTGCTAGAAAGTCATATAGTTAAGCTGTGAAGCATTATAAAATACTTTCTAGTTTTAAAACACAAGATGAAACAATGGAAATTTCTAGCTCTTGTGATCACTTGTTACGTCTCATTATAGTTCCAAGTAATTCTCATTTATTTTATTTCAATTGTGTGTGTGTGTTTCTGTTCAATTTTTAACATGCTTTAACTAGATTTGGCTAGTGTTTATATGCTGGATACTGAGAAAGACTCTTAGGAAACTACACTATGACTTGGTAAGTCCCTAGGTGATTCAAAGATTAATTGTCACCTTAATTGAACAGCCTTTCTTTTTCTTTCTTTCTTCTTCCCATCCTATGCTCTCCTTCTACTGCACCCCCGACTCCCGACATTTTTTTTTTCTTTAGCAGGGAGAAGTGGGAGTTCTAAATTGTTTTTGGAGTGTTCAGTTCCCTTTGGGGAATTAACCAGCATGCTTGACTTCCAAGAACTCTTAGAGTAAAACGATTTGACAGAATGCTAGTTTAACCCCACTTTGATAGCTTTTGTTGTGTGGTTTTCTCATAAGCCAAGATCACTCTTGATATTAGTTTAGTTTATAAAACAATTTTCTTATGAAATTGAAAGAACATAAGCAATGAAAGTTGAAGGAAGAGCGACATTTTTAGTTCACTTAACTTGGCAGGTTCGCGTAACTTTTTCATTGCTCTTTTTAAATTTATCTGAGATTCTTTTTAAAATTTATCTCCAAAGACTATTCAACTTTTAAACAAGAAGTTTATTTTTTGAAATATTCAGTTCATATGTATTGAACATCTGATATATGCCAATGTACCAGGCATTCTTCTAGGACCTGGGATATAGCTAACATAAAAACATTTCATAGCACATTCTTGTTATTTATTCTTAATTTTATTTTGATTTTATTTCTTTATCTCAATTAAATGTAAAAATGATGCATAATGAGAGAAAAGACAAAATACAAATGAATGTATATTGCTATAGCTCAGGTACATTTATGAATTATTTTTTCCCAGATTTCTACTTAGAGCTTATAGGCAGCACTTTTGCAGCATCAGTACTAAGCATTTTCTTTTCCATGATTCCACGAAAATATGCTTAAAACAAATTTGCACTTCTAATTTTATCTTCTAAACTTGATTTTCTTCAATTAATGGCTGAAACATATATCATTTCAATCAGATTATTGCTATACATTTTTATTTATTTACACTGAAAACACTTTTATCAAATAATTTTTCTTTGTCACCGTTCTGAGTATCCATAGAAGAAAATTTTCATCCATTCAACATTCAACAAATATTTATTGATCTTTTCTCACATGCTGAATGCTAGAGATAGGGTAATAAAAAGACAAGATATGTAATCAAATCAGAGCTATGATTCTAAAAGTTGTGAAAAGATTTGTAACCCTAGACTTCTAAGAAGATTAATATGTAACAAACAACGCAGGCTCAAGTGTAGAAAATTAAAAGTTATACATGATTGTGTTGTTTATTATCTTATAATAAAATATGTAATTAAATGTCTTGTATTTAGAGATATTATTACTTCATATACTACTCTAGCGATATTTCAGGATAGCCTTGAATTTTCAGTAGTCCCTGAGTCATAAGATCTATGTAGGAAAATTGAAAATATAGATTCTACATGTTATCTTTTAAGGAAGTTATTTCCACACTGCTGTAAATACACAAACACATATATAACACCTTCTTAAAATGGACCTGATGGTTTCTTGGCTCCACTAAAATTATCAGAGCTTCTAATCAGTGTCACTACAAACTCTTGAGTTCCCAGATTCTGGGAACTCAGCTTCTTCAAACAAGAAAAAGGCATTTCTAATAGAACAAGCTATTTGCTTTTCTTGATATTTGCACTGAAGAAATGATGACCAATAAGGAGAAATCTATCAAATATTTACTTAGTGTTTACAATATAAAAAGCACTCTTGTAGGTACTGTGAGTGATAAAAACAGACAAGGCAGGCCCTGTCCTCAAGCATTTTATGATCTACTTGGGCAACCTATGACATATGATGTGCCTCATGCAGAGGAGGTTTTCCAGAAAAACTTGATCAAAGAGATGAAACAAGGTGTTCTTACAGGATGGGTACTCTTCATACTCTTACGTTCATTGAGGGAAGGAAATACATTGCATATGTCTATTTCCCTGTTGCAGAGACTAGTGCTTGACACTCAACAGAAACTCAAAAGACATTTTCTAACTCAACCTGATAAAACAACAAAGGAAAAATAATACAAGAAAATATTTCAGGAAAAGTTGTGAATAGATAATGAAAGATAATGATAAATAATTATTGTTAAAGCTAACGTTTATTAGTTGCTCTTTTAAGTTTTTAAATGTATTGGCTCATTTAGTTTTCACAGAAACCTTATTGAAATAATTGCTATCATGATGCCAGTGTTGTACAGAAGGAGAAACAAAGGCATAAAAAAGTTAACCGACTTGTTCACAGTCATGCAGCTAGTTAGTAGCTGAGGCAAGACTTAATCCCAGGAAATCTGGCTTCAGCATCTACACCCTTAACCAGTCCACAGTAATGTTTCTCAAAGCACTGTGAATAATATTAAAAAAAAAAAGATATGACATGATCATTGCCTTTAAAGAGCTTAAACTAGAATTGGAGAAAATTGTGTAAGTTCTGGCCATTTAAATGGCCAAATAGTAATAAAGACACTAGTTGCCACTAATCTTGAAATAAAGAGCAAGGGCATGAATGATCCAGTTAGAGAAAGACAAGATTACTGAAGCCTGGAGTACTCTGAGAAGACTTCCTAGAGGAAGAGGAGCTCATATTAGTCCTGGGAATATTGGTAAGATTAGAACAGTTAGAAAGAAAGCATATCCCAAAGAGAAGAAATGCTATGAACTAAAGTAGGGTGACTCTAATCAACAAAAGGGTACGCTCTGGAGAAAATGTATACACCAGATTGCCTGGAATGATGATTCTCTATTTGAGAATGTTGCATAATTGTCAAAAAGAGAGAATGAAGCATATGGTCGAGGTTCCTGAGGGACAAGCTGAAGCTTTGGCCCTTCTTGATGTTTCAGGTCTAGTGGCACTTGAATCTTTGGCACAACAGGGAGCCCCTGTGCCCAGGGTTCAGTGGCTTTCAGGAATTCTTCCCAGAATAAACCATAACATTCTACAGTCTTATCTTCATGGGTGCTGGCACAAGTTGCTTTTCAAGTTCTTCATACTCGACTGATCTCAGCCCGAGGAAAACAGCTTCCTCTTCCTCTTGGTCATTCTCCAAGACACACCATTCTCTTCTCTCCTTGTCCAGGGAACATAGCATGGCTGCTTCCAAAAGTTTATGCCTTTTCATAGGAAAATAAAGACATCTTTCCATGTTGTTGCAAACATGTTCTGAGGCAAGAAATCACAAAGGCTCTTTGGAAAACGGGAATAAGTGACTGCAGGAATAATAGAAAATAGAACAGAATAAATGAAAATTAATGCCTCACAGTTGTATATATCCACAGGTTTTATCATAAGGTGACTTGTTTGGTAGTCACATAAAAAGTAGACAAAACAAAACAAAACCTGGATCAAATATTTTAAAGTATCCCTAAGTATCTTTCCTGTAAGTTTCAGATTATCCATACAAGGTTCACAAAGTTTTAAGAATAGTTGGCATGCCTGGGCTTACCTTTGTGGGACAGTAAATTTTTTTAAAAAAAAGCTTTTGCCTTCCCTTGGAAGACAATATTATATTAAATGTAGTGCAGTGCTCCACAGCTTGTAAAATCAACTGTGTGGCACAAATCTGAAGATGTCGTCAAAAGATATATGGCAAGAAAAGTACTCTGCCAGCTTTAGTCATCCTTGACATTTCTCTTACAGAATTTCACTGTAGTGGCTGGACATGTGCATCCCACATCCTGTCTGGCCTTAATGTGATTTTTCTGTAAAAGGAGAGGAGGACAAAAGGAAAAGCAAAATATGCTTTACAATGAAAAATACAACCCTCAGCCACTGGGATAAAATTACATTGACAGCGGGGAGTTATTTTCTTCCTTCGAAGAACAATGTTTGATGTTCCAACTAGACTCTGTGGTGATGAAGCTCATAATTTGGGAGATAAATCAGGTTCAAATTTAGAAAAGGGGTTTCAGACATTGCTTAGCAGGGTGATTTTAGGGGTTAACATATGAATAGAGATTACATTATACCTCATCTGCCCTGTGTTTGTTGGACAGAGCCTATATGACCTATTCTTCATGGTTGCTCATAGAAAGATATTTAAATTCTGTTGTAATTATTCTTTATAAAATCTGTGACATTCTAACAGCTAGAAAATGTTTAAATCTTGTCTAGTTCCTGCTTCATTTCCTTCTTTATGTTGATTTGTACATTTCTTCCTCTTTATCTCTTTTGTGCATCATGCATATTTCACTATAAACTAGATTTTTGTGGGTAAAAGGCCACAACTAACTGTTTGCATGTCTTATCTTTGGCCTAGAGAGTGGTAAATCACAAATGAGCTGGCTGCACCTACTGTACATAAAACAGCAGCTTCACTTTGATCTCTCCCTTAATGTGCTAGGTTTAGATTACTTTGTGAGCAAAGTAGGTAAAAGGTGGCAGGATACTATTTTAACTAACTACTGGGGGCAGTATTTATTCATGGTGCAGATTTTTAATGGGAAAGATGGAACATGAAAGCCTGTCAAATGTACAGCTCAAAGAGTCTGACAACACAGAATATTTTTATCAATGAAAGGTGAAGAATCTCCAACTTCTTAGTGTAATATAAATTGTATGGAAAAAGTAAGGCATGTAAAAAGAAGCCAGATAGGAAACTATCTATATTCTGTTATGATTGCATAGAACCTTGTCACAAAACCAGAGGACTATTTTACAGTTGCATTTATTGGATACAAGGTATGACATGGGGAACATTAAAAATGTACACTTTTAGAAAGATTCTCATTGCACTTATAATTAATGTAACATTGTTTTATTAAGAATAGGTATTTCAGGAAGTATCTATTCCAATGTGGTAAGATGGAAACCCAGAAAAAAACGTACCAGGAGAATATCTTCTATGTTTGGAGCAGTGGCTTTATCTTGAACTTCCAGGCTATCCTGGGTCTGCCTTATTGATTTTTTTGGTCTGCTTGTTTTTTATCAGTTATTGGGACAATTGAGTTAAAATATTATAGAGTTTTATATACGTCAATTAAATCAATTTGATGTTTCATTTTGTTCTAATCTTTTATATCCTTACTGATTTTTTACCTGCTTATACACTCAGTTACTGAGAAAAGTGTATTAAAATATCCAATTGTAACTGCATATATGCCTGTCCATTTTAGTTTTGTTAACTCTTGCTTTATGTATTCTGAAACTACATTATTACAGCCATACAAGTTTAGGGTTATAGATCTCCTGGTTTAATGGCCCTTTTATCTCTAGGTCATGTCTCTTTCTTGTAATACTTCTTACCTTCAATGCAGTTATGTCCAATATTAATTTAGCAATAGTATCTTTGCTAAGTATTTATTTGGAATGTCTTTTATCTGTTCTTTTATTTTTAGCCTACCTTGTTTAAAGTATGTTTTTTGCAAGCAGCATATCATTTGACCTTTTAAAATATATCTAACTCCTGTTTTAGTAAAAATGTTTAGTCAGTTTACATGTAATATAATTATGACATAGTTAGGTATAAATCTAATTTCTTGCTTTTTGGTTTTTTATCATCCCGTCTGCTCACTGTTCCTTAATCGTTTTTCCTGCTCTGTTGTACTAATCAAATATTTTTGTTCTTTATTTATCTCCTCTATTAGGTCTTTTTTTGGTTATAACTTTTCGTATGATTGTTTTGTGGTTACTCTTGAAATTACTTTAACTTATTACAGTATACGTTAAATTAGTATTTTTACAACGCTGTAAACAATGCAAACTGTTTCTACTAGTTGTACTCCATTGAACATCTCTCATTGTTTTGTTTGTTTGTTTTACTATTATTTCATGCATTTAATTGTAATGGAAGAAAACAACCCCAAAAATGTTACCACTGTTGCTCTAATGGGCCAACAGTCTCATATGTATCCATATACTTATCCATTCCAGAACAATTTATTTCTCTTGGTCTCTATTCTTCCATCTTGGATTATTTTAATCATTACAGTTGTGAATTAGACCCTCTATAAACCCACAGATAATGGTACTGACTGAAGCTCTGTAAGCAGAATTCAAATCCATAACAAGAAAAGTGTCACTGCCCTTTTAAGATAGGAGGACCCAAAAGGTGTCAACTTGCCCCTAAATGGTGGTATTCTCCCTGAGAAACAGAGCTATAGTTTGTGTCTGTGTTGTCCTTGGCTGATTTATCAGTCAGAGGTAGCAACAGCCCAATTAGCCTTCGTGAGTAGCATTCCACGATGTTGAGCTCGTACGTAGTCTCATTATCTGCCATTCTGATCAGTCCGTGTTTGCTCACTGGGCCAGCACTGAAGTGGATGATGACAAAGGCTGACTTATGTCAACTGGCTGAATTTTTTTGTTTACTTGAATTTTTGGTGCATCTTCCACAGTTGGAGCTTTCTGAGGGTGTTGAGTTATAAGATCTTCATACTATATACCAAATCTTATACATCCATACACATGCCTTTCCTCCAGACCACTTTATCTCTGATCTTCCAATCCACTTTCATCAGCACCTTGATCAGCTGCCTGAGCCATTTGCTAGTAGCCGTAAATTCATTATGTATCCTCAACAAGAATACTTTTCTTTTGCCAAACTGTGCATAGACATAAGCACCTCAAAAAGCTTCACTTATTGGGAAGTTTTTTGTCTCAACAATATATTTCAAAGTAACCCCTACACATGACTTTAATAGAGACATCATTATTTTCACCTTATACTCACATACCAAGTCAATCCATCCATAAACAAAGCTTGGACTTTCTCTCCCTCCTTCAGCTGGTTATATAGAATGTTTCACATGGCCATAGTATAAGCTGAAGGAGGAGTGCTGGTACAACAGTGGTGAGTGACACATGGTTCTGGACAACCTGCTCATGCAATTTACGTATGCCTTTTGTTCCTGCTTAAGGTACACAATTCCAATTTATGATGGATTGCTGCAAGGCCCACCTGACTTTATGACTTGATGGGTCTAACAGAAGTGAGCTCATGGGCAATTTCAGACAGACTCATGGTTAAGCCATGGGTCCGAGTAGCATATTAGAAGCTGTTTTTCTAAGGGCATATAGTGTTTTATTTTCTTTTGTTTTGTGTAGATGGCATGGCCTTCCCAAGTGACTTGAATTGTGATTTTCCCCCTGAGACTTGTCATAAAATCCATACTGTATTTTTTTTACGCTGCTGAAATCTCCAGTCATAACATTTGATTAATTTTGAGTAGAAAACTGCAGGATTTTTTGTACTGCAGCCTGGGCTTGCTGTATAGCTCTTTTCTGCTCTAGGCCCCATCCAAGATCAGCTCACTAGGACACATACTACATTAGTCCAGAACAGTGTTCTTAGGTGTGGAATGTGTGTTGTCTCTAGAATCCAGAAGGCTTACTAGGGATTGTAATTCCTTCTTTGTGGCAGAGGATGTAAGATATAGAAATTAGTCTTTTGCTTTGGTGAGGTTGTACTTGCATATCCCTTATGTTAAGCACTAGACACTGCTGAATTGATAGGCCCTTGAAGATAAAATTTATCTTCTACCCTCCAGATCTCATTTGCTTCACCAAATCCTCCAGCATGATAGCCATCTCTTGTTCACCTTGCATTCTAAGAAGGATATGATCTCATTAAGGCAATTGATCAAAGTGATGCTCTATGTTAAATCCAGGTCTCTTTGTATTTATGAGAAAAATTAGGAGGGTTAACATAGCCCTTGGGCAAAACTGTAAGTGTATGTTGTTGTCCATCCCATGTAAATGAAAACTGTTTGGTCCTCTTTCTTGATTAAGATAGAGGAGTATTCA
This sequence comes from Cheracebus regulus, assembly GCA_963574635.1. Lineage (NCBI taxonomy): Eukaryota > Metazoa > Chordata > Mammalia > Primates > Pitheciidae > Cheracebus > Cheracebus regulus. The sequence goes on along the minus strand of CAUYQU010093984.1, from coordinate 240,868 downwards.
TTCACTAAATCAATGCCCCCATGCCAGGTACTGAGGTCATTTTATTCTGTTCTCACAAAAGATGTTACAGTCACATGGCAGCTCTAAATAAAGCTACTACTTGTTTTGAATTTGTGGTAACCTGAAGTTATTCCCCTAGGATCTATCTCGTTTGGGCAAGGACTACTTATGGCAGGATACACCAAACCTGAAATCTTTAAGGATGATGCTAATATTCTTTATGCCCTCAGAAGCATAATATTAGCTTCAATTTTCTAACTTGGCATGGGTGTTAGTTTCAGATATTTCTACATTGTCTTTCCTAATATTATAATTTTTACCTAATGTAAAGTTGCTTTCAGTATAATTTAATCTAAATTTTGGGCCTGATATCCAGGAAATGAGATGAGGGAAAATCCTGTTGGTGACTCTGTTACCTTGTGGGAGAGAGGGCTCTGCAGTGTTTTCCCACATGAAAGAAGTCTAGCTGTGAAAAAAGGATGTGCTATATCTGCAGGATCTAAAGATTTAGAATAATGTGAGAGTTACTCTAACTGCCAATTATGCCAAAACTGATTACACATTTGGGGTTTGGGGAAATCACCAAAGTATGGTTTTGTAGACCTAGAGGACCCATTTAATCCAGCCTGACCAGTACACCATTTACTTTATACTCCCTCTGTGTGACTCCACTGTAACTATGAGGTTTTGAGTCTCCAAATATCAATATCGAATTAGTGCCCATGTCCAAATGACCAATAGCAATATCTGGATATTCTGCTTTGCCCAGTGGATAATTATCCAAGCAAATAGCTAGAGGTCCAGTCACAGAGTGATTAAGGAAATTACTGCAATATATGTTTGTCCACCTGTTGCAGTCTTTCCATCTTGGGACGTAGTCATCTTTTCAGTTAACAGGTTGTAGGTCTGAAACCTCACTCAGGTCCAGAAAATGGACAAATGACCATGAGTTTTTTTAACCAAGGTAGCCATCATCAGCCTCTTGCGGAGTCATTCCTGCGTTCTTTTTTTGTTCTTTTTTTGAAACGGAGTCTTGCTCTGTCGCCAGGCTGCAGTGCAGTGGCACGATCTTGCCTCACCACAACCTCTGCCTCCCAGATTCAAGAGATTTTCTTGCCTCAGCCTCCCGAGTAGCTGGGACTATAATCATGTGCCACCATGCCCAGCTAATTTTTGCATTTTTAGTAGAGACAGAGTTTCACCATATTGGCCAGGATGGTCTTGATCTCTTGACTTTGTGATCTGCCCACCGCGGCCTCCCAAAGTGTTGGGATTACAGACGTGAGCCACTGTGCCGGCCCCTGCATTTGTTTGATTATATAATTTAAGAAATATGTTTTGGCTGTTCATTTATTTGCATTTAGAGATGCTGTATTCTATTAACCATCTCTACAACTCCCAGAAATTCATGCTTCCTTCCTTACCACTCCAACCTGATCAGTCCTATGTGGTTTGAGACTCCTAGGCCTCTGATGGTTAAATGCTGCTACTTAGTCTTTATTGCTGCCAGTTGTTTTGTGGCAAACAAAATCTCTGTGACAACCTCTCCTATCATCCTCTGTGGCTTGGGGAACAGGGCCACCACTGAACTTCTTGCTGACCCTGGTGTTCCTCTCCCTTGTATACTCCTGATGTCCTTGTTAAATGGTATTTCTTCTGGGTCTTCCCACGGAACAATATAATCCTCCATGGGTCTTCTAGCTTCACATCATATAGTCTTTCCAGCATGCCTATTTCCCTAATCCTTTTTATTCCTTTCTCCACAGTCTGCCATAGCAATTCAAGTAATGCAACTTTATTCAGCATGGACCATCACTCTCTCCGGACTTCTAAGAGATGCCATAGCAGAAAATTTATGCCTTTCCCTGTGGTCCTTGCCAAGTGTTAAATCCCATGTCCTGATATCCTGAGAGAATGCCTCTAAGTCTATAAACTCTCCTTTATCTAGTTTCATGTCCTGTCTCCTTGATCTAAACTCTTAAAACCAGTTGTTTATCCAAATATGCTGGCTCTTTCCCAAATGAGCTGGCTAATCATTGAAGCTCTTTTGGGGATAGAGTCAGTCTCTTTCCTCACCACTCAGGTCTGGTATAACCTTGAGTTGCCTTTGATATAATGTAACCCAGGTTTTGGGCCTGACACCCAGGACATGACAAGATTAAGGAAAATCCTGAGGTGACCCCATTGCCTTGTGGGAGAGAGGATTCTGCAGTGTGTTCCCACATATAAGAAGGGTAGCTGTGAGAAAGGAAGGATGTGGTATCTCTGCAGGATTTAAGGATTGAGAAAACTTTGGGGAACCCAAATCTTTCGGTGAATAGGTGCATCTGACTGATCTCATATGTCAGGGTACCAGGCTTTCCTAGCAAGGGCCACAAGCTAGACATAATCAATTTGACTTAGTTGAGCATTCTGTATATTTCCCAGCAGCCACTCTCAGCCAGGCATCCCGGAGGTGCTCCTGGCACTTGTGCAGCTCATATATTCAAGGTCCTGGTGGACGATTATGGTGCTCACCCATGGACCTCCCTTTTTTCATGGACTATAGGCCTCAGTGGCCCTCTAAAGCCTACAAAGAGTTCCTTTACATATTTTTCCAGATTTTCTAATTGTTTATGGTGAGAACTTAATTTCAAAACTAGTAACTGTATCATGGTTGGAACTGGTAATCCAGTAAATGATGGCTGAATAATTTATTGCATTTGAGAGACATCTGGTATGTCCTGATGAACACATTGAGTAGGCACTGGGAATCACCTATACATGGTAGTAGTTGAAAGATACTACACAAGTTGTTGAGATATCCGAGGAAGGTTATAAAAAGGCCAAAGAGAGAAATATATTAAATATTTTAAATTTTAACATGAGGGAAGAGCCATATTTAAAGGACAGTGAGTAAGACAATTCAGAAAAGACAAAAAAAACCCCATAAATATATTATTTAAACATTCTCTATTACTTCAAATTAACAATACTGAATTTCTCCTCTAGTTTGTATAATTAACAAAGAAGAGATTGTATGGATTTATGGGTGAGTCAAGAATTAGGGTGTGATGAGAAAGAATTTTTGAAAGAGTAGAAGTGTTGGGTTTCAGATCAACTGGTTAAAACATGAAACAGGATAGATCTGAAGGATAAGGTTAATTCAGCCATCAGCTAACCAAAGGCAGGCTTAAGACTTTGCTTCTATTATGCACATGAGAGTACCAATTCAAAAATATCAGGGTAGAAGTACAACAGGTATAGTTCCAGAATTTTCACAGTGATGGAGATTTGGGGCAAAAATGGGGTTGAAAGCAGATTCAGAAGACTTTTCTGAAGGTGGCATTTCTCTATAAATATACTTTTAAAATTTAAAATCTGTGTTATAAATAAAAATAATCAGATTGATGATTTCAAACATGTTGGCTGACTCTGTTCTTATTTACATAATTATAGTAATTGTTTAAATTCGGATGGTTTGGGAAGTAGAGGCTTTTGGGAGACCTTTATTTCTCTCCAATTCCACCCCAAGCTATCCTTATCCTGCAAATGCAAGGCATTCATGTGTTATTGAAAGAGGAGGCTGGGAGATTCCACATGAAAAAGTGAAGTAGGAAACATCCCAGTAGGTCTGAAAGGCATATATTTACTTTAAATTAGATATCATTTATAAGAAGAGAGGGGGAAGGTTAGATGTTTAAAGTTGAGCTAACAATGACAAGAATGGTCCATAAAAATATTGCTAATTTCAATCCTAGTGAAACAGGAAGAATAATGATGCTGTGCAGTCTATGTTGAATTTTATGTAACTTTAGTTGTTATATTAGGTTATTCTTTTGCATTGCCATAAAGAAATACCAGAGGCTAGGCAATCTAGAAAGAAAAGGAGTTTAATTGACCCATAGTTCTGCAGGCTGTACAGGAAGCACGTTGTCAGCATTTGCTTTTGGTGGGGGTCTCAAGGGACTTACAATCATGGAAGAAGGTAAAGCGGTGGTCAGTGTATCACATGGCAAGAGCAGAGGGAGAGGAGAGGTGCCACACGCTTTTAAACAACCAGATCTCAAGTGAATCTACTCACCATCAAGGGGCTGATGCCGAATCATTCATGAGGAATCTGCCCCATTACCCAAGCACCTCCCACCAGACCCCACCTGCAACACTGGGCATTACATTTCAACATTTAAGACAGGACATACACTCAAACCATATCAATTGTTGAGGTGAATATGCAGTAATGCATGTCCAGGTGGATTAGCTTGATTGTTAGTGAAAGGTGTACAACCGAATGAAGAAAAATCCATGGCCATCTGCCTGTCTGTGACATAATAAATGCTCCACGTAATTGTTCATCAAAATAGAATGGCAATAAGGAAGATCAACTATATTGTGATACCAATAGGGGGCCCTGGCTTTGTGATAAAATTACACTTGTTTATTCAAATTTCGCCCTTAAAGAACCATACAATTAGATCCATTAATAAACAGTTGAGTCCTTCCACCCATCCATCTATCCCTCCATTCTTCCACTCTCCCATTTAGCGCCATTCACCTTCATTCTTCATTAGTGAACAATGAGAATACTCAAAAGGCAAATAGCTCTGCAGTTTTCTCTCCACCTCATTGGAATTGTGGGAACTTTTATTGAGTGGTGAGGGTTAGGGTAATGAAACTTGGAAAACTGCCATCCTTAGGATCCCTCTGTGCTCCCAATATGCAAATAATTTAATAGTAATGCAGTCAAGAGTTCCCTGAGTAAAGACTCCCCATTTTCATCACTGTTGGTAAGTGCCAAGAGGGACAGATGAGAATAAGTTATAGCCACATTGTGACATGTAATAAATCTTCCAAAAGAGGTTTACACATACTCAGCTCTTTGGCTTTTATCCTGTGTACGACACTTCTGTTTGCTTTGCATCTCAGCAACAGAAAGTAATCAGCTGCTAAGAGCTTAATTATTGGCTGCACGGATAACCCTTGGGGTGTCTGTGTCCAGTGACTTGGGTCTCCTACATCTCTCATCACATACAGCAGTATGCTTCCCTGAGTGCCTGCCTCTTTGGAAAGCATGGTGGTTCACTTCTCCTTCAAGAGGAAGACAGAGGGCTGCTGAAACAACAAAATACAATGGAATGGCTGTTCCTTGGAAAAATGAGCCACTGATAGTTCTTGATGACTGAAACAAAGGAAGAGTCCTAGGGCTAGAAATCACTCAAGAGCAGAGCCTTGATAACAGGCAGAAGCTGAGAGGTAGAAAGTGCAAGGAATTCTAGGGAGAGGAGTGAGAAAATATTGTAACACGCTTGCAAAATGCAACTCAGGATCACACTAGTGCGTTAATGAGACAAGTTAAACCAGTCACACTCCCACCTCTTAACCAAACTGTTAACACAATTTAACACACTTGCAAAGGGGCACCCCTATGATGTGCTAATGAAGTCACTTTCTTCCCAGCATGAGTGAATGGGCTTTCCCCTCTTTGTTGAGTTCTGTGTGATCAGGAAGAGAAAATATTCAAATATCTTCTCAATCTAGGAGGTGGTTAGGATGGTTTTCAGATACATATATTCCGTGTGTGTGTGTGTGTGTGTGTGTGTGCCACATACAGAAACTGAGGCATAAAGGACCAAATCTATAGCTCAAAGTTAGTACAATTATCTGCATTTGAATTAGTTTTCTGCTTCAGCTTTTCCCTACTGCTATTTAAATGCTGTGAAATTAATAAATACTGTTTAAGAATTTTCTCCTTTAGGATTACAAGGAACCTGGAAAATAACAATAACTGTGAAATGCTCTGTAATTTTTAGCCACTGAACAGATGTACAAGTATCATTTCAGTTCTCAAAATTACATTGTAAATTGTTTGAATTGGACTTTGAAACAATTTTTTTTAAGCTATAGGTGGGGGATACATTCTAGAAACTTGTATCTTAAAGTGAACAAACACTTTAATTATTTTCAGTATAGCTTCAAGATTAAAGCAATCTGAGTAGGTACTGTCTTACTTAGGTGGCTCCAAAGACAAAAAGTAGGTCTCATAATGCTAAAAAGGTGGTAAGCATAGGGAAGTTTATTTTTACTATCCTTTAAACTGTCCACATATAATATTGTATACATGCAAAGATATACAAAATGTACTTTTTATGCATTATGGATTTCAAAACAAAAAGGAATTCTCAAAAAGACTTTGTTCCATAGCTGAAATCTTAAAATAAATTGAGTAGCAGCAATGCATTTAGCATTCTTGAAAGTTTCTTGATTTTATAGAAAAATTGTCCGTTATTCTAGTTGACAACAGTTATATGAATTTTTAAAAAGACAATCTGGAAAAAACAAAAAAAGATCTTTTAACTAAACTATATGATATACAGACCACTACCTATATATTTTTTTATGAGCATCTAAATTTCAGTGGAATAGGTTTTATAATTTCTTACTGCTTTTATAAAACTTTGTGGTTATCTGACAATGATTCATGTAATATTATCGTATATCTGATTTTGGCAGTTACCCATTATACCATGTTAACATATTTCAATAAGTAATCAATTTGGTTTTCCAGTACCCTGATTTAATACAGGTTTCATTATTCCCCTAGTATTTATTTTTTAGGCATGTTGTCCATCTTAGTCTAGGACTGCCCTTTTTGCATAGCCATTTTAGGATAAAATACTTAATAAGATTTGCATTTAAAAAATGAACTTGAGGAACTGGACCCCCTCCAGCCAGAGCATGTAATTATGTCATTTGTATTGCAAAGCAGGAGTGGCTATAAAGCAATGGTATACTTTTTTAAAGATTGATGACCTTAAGCAGTATTATATTACACATAAAATGGCAGGATCTGACAGAGGAACTGTACGTGGGCAGTGTATAAAATCCTGAGAACTGTAGAGGTGCAGTCTTTACTTTGTCTTTCTATAAGACAGCCAATTAGAAGGAACTGATTATGGCTGATACCTTTATTTCCTATAACATCTCTGTCATATATTGGTCTTGTCCTAAGAGAACCCTATGTTTTTGTAGATAGCAAGATGGCCACATCATATACTAGTGGATGCTCTCAAATTCACATCCTTGTATTCAGAGACCCAAATTAGACTGTGTCTATATGAAGTGGCCAAATAAAATGGAAATTGTTTCACTGCCATCATGATCATTCTATCCACTAAACTGAAATTTTCTGTTGTTGATAATAATGCAAAGCTGGCAATATTGTCACTGCTAAAGAATACAACAGAGAACCTGTATTGAGGAGTTGATACTCAAAACTGTGTTCCAAGTACTGTGTTAAGTATCTGACAGTATTTATCCCATTAATCCTCGCAACAACCTTGCAAGATTAGCATTGTTAGTCAAGATACCCAGTCTAGTTTAACTTTAGAAGTATTTTTAATTACTATGGAAAATTTATTTAAACTAAAAAATGTTTTAAAAATATTCTGAAGATATTTTCCAAACAGAAGCATCCATGACTGTTTCAGTGAATCACAGAGCATTAAAATTTTCTGGCCTTAAACTGGGATCTTTTAAACTAATAGCAGTCCTAGTGGTTTTATGGAGGAAGTTTTAAAAAAAGATGTGACTAAATTATCTATCATGGTATTTCTTTAGGATGAAAAGATATATGCCAGGTTATTTTTCAGGCATTGGCCAACATATATTTTCTTAAATTTGATAAAAGTATCCCCAACCTTAATTTAGCAGGGTTCACATCCTCATGAAGGAAAACACTAAAAGAAATGCAAAGCAAGTGAACAAAGTAGTCTTATAAGAAAACCAAAATTCCACAGAGGCAACAAGCCAGTGTGATATGAACCAAGAACCCTGATGAGGAAAACTTCTACTTTTCCCATGAGCTCAGTAAACCCATTTAGGGAGCTGTTAAAAACTGAGAGAGGCAATTTGGAGATAGTAACGTCCTTTTAGACTTCAAAGAGAAGGAAATATATTTAGGGACCTTCCCAATATAAAAAGCTGTTAAATTCTGAAGCTTTTCCTTAAAATTTATTCTTCTCGATTTGAGACTCTAATGTTCAGTAATTGGATTCCATGTTTAATTGTCTCATATTTCAATCAACAGTCTACTTAAAACAACAAGTCAATCAAATGAATATTCTGGTAATGTTCTTTACATTATACATACATACAAATAAATATGTATATATATTTATATTATAAAGAAAGCTCAGCAATTTTAGTTAATTATAAAATAAGGTATATCAGTTTCCTCGAGCTGCTGTAACGAAGCATTATAAAATTGTTAGCTTAACAGAAACTCTGAAAGTTCTGGAGGATAAATGTTGGGATCAAGGTGTTGACAGAATTGGTTTCTTCTGAGGACAGTGAGGAAGTGTCTATTCCATGCCTCTCCCCTAGCTGCTGGTGGTTTGCCCACAACCTTTGCTGATTCCTTGACTTGTAGAAGCTTCACCAGATCTCTGCCTTCATCTTTGCCTGGCACTTTCTCCTTGTACATGTCTGTTCCCTCTATATAAGGACATCAGTCATATTGAATCAGGGACCCATTCTACTCCAGAATGACCTCATCTTAACACTGCATCTGCAACAAGCCCTATTTCCAAATAAGACCACCTTCTGACATGAGAGTTAGGACTTCAACATGTGTATTTTGGGGGGACACAATTCAACACAAAATAAGGTTAACTTTGAAAGAAAGAAGATGTTTAACACAGAAAGTTACAGTTGGTAGGAACTTTGGAAACCTATATGATTTTCAGATGATAATGCCACAGCCCAGAGAAATCAGGTGATTTACCCACTGATCACACAGCCAGTGGCAGAGCTAGGACTGGGATTCAGATTCCTAGGTTCAAATACAATGTGCTTCCCACCACCTAGGTTTCAACTTATTGATAATAGGGTACTTGTTTAAATGATTTCATTTAGGAACTATTTTTTCCTGGTAGGCAAATTAAATTGTTAAATAAGATTTTAAGGTTTGGACTACATATTTCACATACTTTATGGGGAAATTCTGGAAGCTACTCAGGAATAAATATGTTAAATTATTATAAAATAAGAATTTAATCTTTCTTTAATTCTTCTTTTTCTAGTGATAGTTAAATAATGAGGGCATTGTGCAAAACACTCCACTTGTACTGTTTCAATTTAGCTTTATTGTAAACCCAGAGGGTAGGTCTAATTATTCTCATTTTAAAGATGTGGAAGAAGAGAAAGATGTTAAATAAGTCTATGAAAATCACCTAATAATAAGTTACATAGCTAGGATTCAGACTGGTTGATTTGACTGTAAAGTCTTTTCCCTCTCAACTATGACAAGCTGTTTCACATACATGATTTCTAGCATCACAGAATAACCTGTAGAAGTGTAAAGGAAGAAGAAGTCAGAGATAAATCATTTTAGACATAATATTTCTACTGGAAAATACGTTATACATGTGAGTAGAAATGCTCCTTAGGTAGGAGTATGTAAAGGGAAAATTCAAGGCATCAAAATTGAACTGTCAATGAAACTTGTAATTAATGTAAAAAATCATCAATAAGTTTAAGTAGACAAAAAAAAAAGGAAGGAGATGGGAAGACATGAGAACCAGGACAGGACAGTGTCAGATATCTCACATTAGGAAGAAAGTGAAGGAAGAGAGGCTATTGAACTAAATTTTGTACTGGAAACAAATCTTACTCATTTTGTATCATCAGTGCCTAATCTGCATTAAATGATTAACAAATATGTGTAAGAATGAAAACTTTGGAATTGACATTAGAAAGCAGTTTTAATAGAATTTTGAGGACAATGATAGGATGTAAGTGTATAGTTTCATAATAGTCTACCTATTGGTTTGAAAAATAATAGCCAACATTAATTGAGCACATGCTATGTTTCAGGCTGTTCTAAATAGTTTGTAGACAACATTGCATTTAATTCTCTCAACAAATTTATAATATGAGTACTATTTTGATCTCCATTTATAAATGAGGAGAATGAGGTTTAGAAGCCACACAGTAAGGGGCCAATCACTCTTAACCACTGATTCCACCAAGGAAGAAGAAATGTTATAAGAAGGAATTTAGTTCACTTTTTTTTTCACCTAGAACAGCACTTGGCAGGTATTTAATAAATGTTGGATAAAGTTTTAAGTTATGTTTTATTAAGGATTGGGTCCACGGAGATGCAGAATAGCGCAGGGGAGTCTTCAGAGGATAAAGCAGATGATGCTAAAGAATGAAAGGAAACAGCAGAATCAAGAAGCCTTGTCAAGTGAAAAATAGTCCATGCCTGAGCATGGATAGACAAGGCAACTTTGTGTGAGAAGAGAAATACGTCATCATCTATTGCTGTGGTTCATCACATCTTGAGTTTCAGAAATCTGTACAAGACAGAAACCCAAGGAAACATTTCTTATTTCTAAAGTTGATGTTTTCCAATCTGTTTCCAAAAGGTTCAAATGTGAATCATACTGTGAATAGTGTATAACTATAAAATTCTCAACAATAAGTTATTGAAACAAAGTAGATGATGCGAGAATTACTTAGGGGTATGTGTATGCATGTGTGTATGTATAAAGAGTCATATTGAGCTATTAAATGCAAAAATATTTTTGTTAAAATTGTTGGATGCTAAAATACATAAGCAATTGCCTTGATATATTTGTGCAACTGTCCACTTTCTATTTCAAATATAGGTACATGTTTATTTAATATTTGTTGAGTTTGTATGATGTACCTGATATCGTGTCAGGTCCCAGGATGTCTCTATATTTTTTAAATAAAAAAATTAAAAACGTGCTAGTTGCAGTTTGCTAACCTTTTTATTTATAAACTCTAGAAATATTTAGTGTCCCCTATTTTTCCCCAATTGGAGAAAGTTGATATCTAATTCTTGTAGATGAATATAAATTATCGTCAACTCTTTTCTGAATGTTAGATAAAATACATTGTAGCCCCAAGCCATCATTTATAATATTAGTTGTCAGAAGCTGAATAAAAAATACAATTTATCTTAATTTTTTTGAAAAAAATGATTTAAATCTTAATTCTAATTTTAACATAGCTATGTTATTAGGTCACAAAAATATTCTATCTAAGTACATAAGCCAGACCTTCTCAGACAATGTGCTTAACTCATGGACTGAATTAAAGCTTAGTTAGAAATATGAAAAGACAAACTTACCTAAGGAACATCAGTAGTTATTTCTACAATAAATGTCTTTGTCAATCACTACTATTCCAACAGCAGTTGAGGGCTCAGGAACAGCATTAATCTAATTCATTATTTTGGAAATATTATAAATTAACACATGAATGGAGTCATCTCCCCTACATACTTCTCAGTTTATATTCTCTAACTCATAAAATGTATCATCAGCCTTTGGGGTTTTTTTAAATGGCAACCTCAAGCAATTCCAAAGTCCTCTTCCTTGCTCTCTCCTCAGCCAATCAAATGCGACATTCTGTGAATTCAGTTTCTGAAAATTGATAACCTGCATTTGTTTTTCCACTTCTTCCTTGATTTGAATGTTCACCCTCTAACCCAGACTAATGCAGAGTCACTAACAGCTCTCCGTCTCTCTGATTCATTCTGTTCCTTCCAGTCAATGCTAACTGCACACATGTCCTAAACCTGACTCGTCATTCCCTGCTTAAAGGCATTTTAAGTTCCTCTACTGTTCAAAGAATCTGAACCATCCTTTTAATAGAATTCATATAGAGAGATTCATGGTTTCTGCATGGGTCTTTTCATATCCAGGCATTAATAAAATAAATGACATCAGTTTAACTAAATATTTTTACTATAAATTTCTTACTAATGCCTACTTATTAAACATTTAGAATGACTCCAATTATAGTCCTTAACTCCTTTAGAAATATATATGTACATAAACACGTACATTACATATATATGTATATATTTACATTTGATTTTGTTTTGAGAAACTTGGGAGTGTGCTCTAAATCGTCTAAATTAATTCAAAGTTGGTCATCTTATTAGGTTGCAAAAAATGTGGCCTAAACACCCTAGTTTATAATTCAGCAAAGTGCTTGGAGGAGGCACAGTAGGAATGATGAATGGTAAAGATTGGATTATTACTCAAGTCTCATTTGTGACAGTTGACTTCCATGATATTTATCTTACATTTTTCTTTTTGGTTGTGTGTGTGTGAGTGTAATACACTTTATATATTAGCATTGGTCCATCTATTATTATATTGGCAGCAGGAGATTTTCATTGATTAGTTTCTCTCTATTTGCTTTTTCTTTCTCTAAACCTTCATGCTGTAATGCAGAAGATTTATTTTCAATGATTTATTAAAATGTAATTCTAAGGTGACTCCTTATCAAAGAAGTAATCTGCAGGCTATCTTTGTTTAAGCTTGCAACCTGCTTTGTCAAGGAAAACTGCCTATGAAATTTTCATTATAATAGACAGCTTTTCATAATGAATGAAAAACAGCTATTATGATTGAAAACAAATTGCTCTGAAACATATTCTTTGAAACAATGTGCTGCTTAATTGTATTTTGGAGGAGGGGGAGGTGAAGGCAATTCTATTTAATTGGTTACATTTTTCAGTTCTATAAATTAATTTGCACTACCCAATATCACTTAATTTTTCCCTAGGAAAGCTTTTGCTTGCCCTAGCAATATTATAACTGCTAATTCAATTACACTGAAATTGTTTAATAGAAAATATAATTGCTTATTCATACAGAATACCCATTAAAGAAGTGCAAAAGCGTGAACCCTGGGGTTACTGCATATTAATACTTTGGGAATTAAGATGGGAATGTTGTGCAGAGAAGGTGCCAGCTGATCTTTAATTGTTCATCACCTGCCTCCAAAATAATATGAATGGACCCAAACTAAATGACCACTCATTACAAGTTTCAATTTAGGAGCTTGGCTGGGGTCAGCAGATTGCTTATGCTGATCGCAATGATTTGAAGTTGTGATTACCATAAGCAATTTAAATTTTATTGATCCCTCCTTCTGAAAGTTGTAATTGAGCATAGATGTTGGACCCAGAGCTCTCCAAACTAAATTGTACTCTGAAGCCCTTGCTGGATTCCTGCAAGAATCAATAAGCAGTCAGTCACATTAACAATGAAATAGGTCCATTAACATACGATGCTATTGGTGAAACGTTATTTAGGAAGGGTGTTAGTTCACTTCATTGTTTTATCAATGAATCTTGGCTGTACAAGGAAAAGTATTGCTTCAATATGTGTAATAAGCTTGTATGAAAATGAAAGTATATATTATAAACATATGGACTATCAGTAGGTAGGCAATTGAGTCCTTATATGACAGTCATTGTGATTCATATCATCATTTTACTGTAAACAGAGGTTTCATATGACTGGAATTGAAGCTTGCCTGCTGCAGTGCTTTGCAGTTATTTGGAATTTTTATTCTTCTTTATTAGATACAAGGTTTCCCTCCATCAAGGTTAAGTACATCTTGAAGTTTCCATGTTCAGTGGTAAGCAGTGGCTTGTTAGGAAAGCTATATGACCTATCCTGCTGAGCTGAGAGCAGGGAATTCTTACAGAAATCTAAGTAGTTCCAAGCAATCTGAGGTAGAATTTCATACTCAGAGCACTACTGAGCCTTCTTAGCAACTCTGGCCTACTTATCATCATCAAATTAGAAAATGCTTAAAACGATTAAAGTTTATTAAAACTTTATGATAAACAGGTCATTGGGAATAAGGTTTGTCCATTTTGAAGGTGATTAAAGAAATTATTCTGATTATTTTTCTAAAGTTAATCAATTATTATTTGCTTCTTCCATTCACTTCCTTTGTAATTCCTACTAGAATGAAGGATAGGAAACTTCTGATGATTCCCAACCTCCCAGAAATTTAAAATCTCAAGAAGTGCAGGGATAATGATATCATCACCTAAGAAATTTGCTGCTAATCTTATGAGCTTTGAAGTCTCTAAATGACCTATTGCATGGAATTCTTTAACTTGGTATAGTGTGGTGAATGAGGAAGAAAATGGGATCAAAAAGCTTTCTATTCAATATTTATTACCCTAATTAGTAGAGATAAACATTGCTTCCTTTCTCCCTTTGGTTAGCCTGTGTTACAGACCTAGTGTCCTTTAAGTGATCCAGGTCATAGGTCATGGATCCTGAAGCCTTTTATTATTTAAGAATTAACTTGATCATAGTACACATAGACAAAGTTTGTTTTTGGATCTTCCTTGCTGAGTAACAATGTCTAGTTCAACTGGGGTGGAGAATGACCAAGAGGTGGGAACCAAACGTCAGATCAAGGGCCAGGGAGTAAGGTAGAGAATCTTACCTTGATCCAGAATATGCTGCAGGTTTTTACTAGACTATCACACAGAAAAACTCTGGAACTCAGCTGCTCAACCACATCTTTTGCCCTCATGACCTTGATATATAAAAGCCCAGCAGGAATTTAACTTTGCATATGGCTGGGGTTATGTGTCTCTCCTTAAGGGGAAGCCTCACGTGGGGGCTTTGCTTAAATGACCTAAAAGAGGAATAATGACCCACAGAGAGATATGGAAAAGGCATATTTTAGGAATCTGAATGTCACCTTTTAAAACCCTCTGTATTGTAGAAACAGAAGGTTAATAGATTAGAAATGTTACTTAATCTCTCTACGCCACATTTTCCTCAGTGGTATAAGACCAATAGAACATACTCTTACAAGATTGATGTGGGGATTAAATACTACAGTCCATGTAGGAAATTTAATATAGGGCCTGGCACAGAATGAGGTGTCAATAAAGGTTAGTTGTTCTTAGGGTGTCATATATCTGGATAGCTTTGGATAGCCTTGATGTCTGATTGACAGTGTAATGTTTGGATGAAAACCTAAATGTCCACTTTAGCTGTTATCATTCAATGCAGCGATGAGTGGAGAGCATAGTATATAGATTTTTTCCTGGAGGAATCGAGAATGGAAATGGAGAGAGTGCTTGAAGACTTGTGGCTGGTGCAAGGGTCAGAGTTCATGGAAGGCTAAGATGAGGTGCGTTATCCAAAACATAGATAGGTCTCCACAAGATGGGAAGTTGCTGACTATTTTCTCTTACAACCCCCTACCTTCTTTTTAAGATTTCTGTTTTTCTACAAATGGTCTCTTTTCTGACCAGGTATCCTCCTGTGTGTAGCATTCCCACTCTGCTTGAGCCTGCCTAGGCATTTTGTGTGGGCATCCAATTCAGGTCACTGTATTTTAAAAATATATATTTTATATTCTTGGTGGTGGTGTTAATCACCTCCAGTTTAATAACTTCTAACCCATTCTCCATGCTCCATCATCACAATGTTACATCTAAATTCAGGCTATATTAGAACAGCCTTGTTTTTAAAAACAGGTATTTACTGAGTAGATGATTAAATGAATGAACTCTCATAAGGGCATGATGCTTTAATAGACGTCAGGTGATGCAGCCCCTTAACCTTAACAAAATACATTTAAATGGTAACTTTAGGCTTTATAGCAGGTTGTTAAAGGAGGTACTATAAAGCAAGAAGCTTTCTGGGTGTCTCTTAAATCATATGGTATTAGTCATTATTTGACCTTCTTGCGGAGTAGGACAGGCTTAGGAGAAGATTCAGAGGAAGATGTAGAATAAATGAATGAAGCGATGTTGAGCACATTAAGAGTGAAACAAAATAGAAGTGATAAAGTAATAGAAAAAAACAACAAAGGCTATAGAGTAGAGTGCTTTTCAGACAACCAAAGTTAAGAAGGTAATAGGTTATTTCAATACACTGAAATGTTGGAAAAGAGTGCCCAAAGAAATAAAGAAAGCACATCATAATATCATTGACATTGTTCAGACTCAGGTTGCCTAGGTTACTTATGGCATTAAAGATGCAAATTATTATTAACCCATGGATACCCTGAACACTAAGGGGATTTAAATTAATTATTTTTCTGTAGTCAACTCATATGATTATTCTATATTACTTCTCTTCTAGATTTTGTCAGACTGAACTAAGGTAGATCATTCCAAACAGTTTATCAGATGTTCAACCAGAATGGTTTTCCAAGCACTGGTTACACTAACATTTGCCTGCCAAAGAAGATCCTTCATGACTCTTTGATGTTTTAAAGCATGTCAACTTATTTTCCAGTCAATATTTTATCTTGACACCAACAATATAAAAACTTTCTAGAAAAATAGATTATTTGGGTAAGATATTCTGTTTCTATATAAGCCTGAGAAGGGTTTGAACCCATGAGAAAAGAACATTTCAACTCTCCTGGAAAAACCCATGTGCTTTTCTTGCTTTCCAATTATTAGCAAAAACAGAATATTAACACACGTCTGAATTATCTCACAGGAATGTTGACAGAATAATTGAAACGACCTGTGCCCAGAGCAACTGCCCAAAAACAATTGGCTGTTTTTGGTGGTTATGGCATTAAAGGCACCATTAATGTAATGATAATACCTTTATCATGTATTATCCCCAACCACCTTTTAATCTTACTTGGTTTACCAGGATGATTAGTTGGCTTGCAATAGCTATTCCTAACAATAAAATATTACACTGAATTCTGGATATTCCTTGTTTCACGTGATTTGAGGATATATGATAAGCCTGTTTTCCCAAGGTCTCATCACCCATGGATACTCTGACTCTAAGGACATGGATGTGAACAGCTGGAAAAAAAATCTGTTACCAGCAGTCATACATTTTATGTTAATTTGCTCCCCATCTCACTTTAGATACTATTTCATTATTAAAAGTACATTTTTAGAAAATTGGGATACTGTATCTACATATGTAGATATGAATATGTTTAATTTCCTAGGTTTTTGGGGCTTTTGCAAGAATTTTGTATCAGTTAAATTTTTAAACTTCCAACCAACCTTCTTGGAGGAGCAAGGTGAATATACTATCTTTAAACAGATGAGAAAGTTTGAGTACAAAGGTGACTTCTATAAGGTTACAATAGGTTCATAGAGACCTTCCAGTTCTTGATCCATTAATATAATCTACAGAGTTTGGCATTTGCTTCTCGTGTAACACAAACAAGTACATAAAATAATACATCAATGAAATCTGTTATGAGGTTTTATGAAGCCCATCTTTTTAGAATGTATAAATGCATTAATATTAGGATTCATTAAAAGATGTACTTTACCTAAAGAAAAAGTAGGAAAAAAAAACTTTGTTGAAAGCACAAACTACAAAAATTCTTCAATCACATTATTTGCTGAGATAATGGAAAGAATCCTGGCAGAAGTTGTTCTAGATGCAGATTCAAATTGATTGTTTAGTTAATCATCTTATCTTGATTTGATCTTCATTTAGTGGCAGGGTAAGCACAATCTTTTTATCATGTAGAAAACTGAGATGCAAAGAAAAGGAAAGTGGTAACTTTCCCAAGATCACCTGATAGTTAACTATAAACTAGAAATAATACTCAGCTCTTCTAGTTACAGATTTGGTGTTGTTTCTACTACATTTTAGGAAAGTGTAATGAGATTTTATTCCTCTTATGGTAAAGCTTTGCTACTCTTTCACTTCCTTTGTGACTGATAACTTTGACAAATCTGATATACCCGCTATAGACTAACATATATGTCTTCTTTGTCTTCCCCCACACTTTGATCTATCCCCGGAAAGGTCTTCTCATTTAAAGCTTAAAGGGGAGGTGAGCAACACTTCATTTCTACTTGTCAAACTATTTTTTTAAATGTTATATTGTATCTTAAAAAACTAAACAAAAGGAAAGGCAGAAAATTAAGAGACTAACGCCGCTTACCTTTCCGTGTACCTTACCCCAACACCTGGTTTTCTTTTTTTAGCGATGGGATTTGCTCTGTCAACCTAGAGTGAAGTGGAGCTGCCATGGCTCAACTCACTGCAGCCTCAAACTCCTGGGCTCCAGCCATGCTCCTGCCTCAGCCTCCCAGGTAGCTAGGATTATAGGTGTGTGCCACCATTTCCGACTTCACTTTTTTTTTTAAGATAAAGAGATTGGCAATAATTTTTAAAAGACTGGTGGAGAACATTTATTGCAAGGAAGTATATGCTCTGGGAGTCGGGGGAGGGAGGGCATCAGGAAGAGCAGCTAATGGATGCCTGGCTTAATACCAAGAAGATGAGATGATCTGTGCAGTAAACCACCACGGCACCCGTGTACCTCTGCAGCAAACCTGCACATCCGGCACTTGTACCCCATAACTTAAAATAAAAGTTGAAGAAAAGGAAGAAAAAAAAACAAATAAGTGAGGTAGAGTTCCTTTTTTAAGCAGAAACACATATTTTGCTCTTAAAAATAGATCCTACTTTGATCCTCTGATCTATATAAATATTGAGCCTTCACATTTGCTTCCATATTTTCTACTCTGTGTAGTGTGAAAATTGGATACAACAGATTCACTAAAAAGGCTATTTTGTTGTCTAAGTTCAGCTCCTCTTTGCTTCTGCCTCTTTGTCAATAACTACCACAAATATTTGAAAGGAAAGATTATTTTTAATGTTAAATACTTTTTTGAATTTCAAAGCATCTTCTCTCTGATGAGAGGAAGCCATAATATAGATGACTGGCTTTGGAGGCCACAGGGCGTGGTCCTTAAGAGGTACGTTTGGACTCGGTCTGCCTGGGTCCGAATGACAGTTTCATTACTCGTTGGCTATTGGAATGTGAGCCTGTTACTTGACTGTTAGACTTCATCTGTGAAGTGGGTATACAAAGACTTTATATGTCATGAGAATTACGTAAAATAGTTTATATAAAATATTTTTATTAGATTCTGGCACATAGTGAATAGTCAACAGCAGTTATTATGAACCACTGGATGTAGTGGGAACACAAAGTAACATTTCTCTCATTACATTTCCCCCCACTTTCATATTATATAATGCTGTAGATGGCAAAACTTCCAAGCTTCATCTTCTTTTCTCTGGCTCGTAGCAACTACAGAAAAATTCTGTTGTTTTTTGTCCTTTGAAAGGAATGGGTAGTTTTTCTGGTGAAAGAATGATTTCTTTTACTCTCACTGTGATTTAGTTTCAGATAATAATATGATTGAAAAATTTAAATCTAAGAGCCTATAATACATAATCAACCATGGGCTGTGTGTATTTTGCCAAAATGCAAGTGTTGCTTTCAACCAACAAGCTACTAATTGTTGAGATCACAGAATAAAGCAAAATAACCTTTCAGAACCATGTAGTAGTCCCTGGATTCCTATGCAAAGGTACTCACCTATATTACTGTAACCAATAACATCACAATTTCAGTGCCTTAACATAATAGTCATATGTTTCCTGTTCAAGTGACAGTCAGCTCAATGTTCCTGATTGGCACAAGGCTTTATGTCATGATTCTGATAACTGAGATCCTTCCATCCTAGGGCTTCATAGTCCTTTGCAATTTATGTGACAAGCTTAAAGAAATTTTTCAATAACTTTTACACATAGAGCTAGGGAAACTCTGAAAAACAAAGCTGTTTTGATTCCCATCTGACTGCTTTCTCTAAGCTCATACCTCATTTCCCCCTGTGCACACATATTTACCTGACACAGCAGTACTCTGTGTTGTTTATACTGGGAACAACAAACTAGAAATACTGTACTCCTGTACCAACATTGCTTCTGAGAAGAGAAGTGTGTGTGACCAGCCAGTTTTCCAGATGAGACTAAAAGCTTCCTTTATTGACTTAAATTTGGGTAATGGCAAAAGGAGGGTGGTGGTATGGTTTGTGCTTATACAGGGAAGAAAAACTCTATTGACCTGTAGGAGATAATTTTTGACCAAATCCTTTTGAACTCAAAACAGTTATGAAAAGCAAGGTGAAGAATATGGAGCTATTTCTGTATACATTTAATTCTGACGAACCTACATTTTATGGGAAAGTAGGACCAATCAGATTCAACTCTAGCTACATCCTATATTTGAAGGCCTAGGTTTAACTGGTTAACATTGAAATCAGGGGTCCCCAACTCCCAGGCAGCTGACCAGCACTGGTCCTTGGCCTATTAGGAACTGGATCACACAGTAGGAGGTAAAGGTCATGAGTAAGCACTGCCAACTTAGCTCTATCTCCTGTCAACACAGCTGCAGCATTAGATGCTCATAGGAGCCAACTCAGTTGTAAACTGTGCATGTGAGGGATCTAGGTTGCACATTCCTTATAATAATCTAATGCCTGATAAGGTGTCACTGTCTCCTATCACCCTCAGATGGGACTGTCTAGTTGTAGGATAGCAAGCTCAGGGCTTTCACTAATTCTACGTTATGGCGAGTATGTAGTAAAAATAGAAATAAAATTACAAATAAAGGGCACAATAAACGTAATGAGTTTGCATCATCCCCAAATCATCCTTCTCCTTCCCCCACCCCAAGCTGTAGAAAAAACTGTCTTCCATGGAAGTGGTCCCTGGGTGCCCAGACACTTGGGGACTGCTCATTTAAATGGTTGGAGATATTCGTGTATAAAGTATGAAAGTTTTGTTCCCAACTCATTTACATCTTCCCTTGCTCCTTCAATCCTTGTCTTTTGGCCTCTTTTCCTCTGTATGCCAGATTCTCAGTGAATATATAGCTAATAACTCTTATTTTTCTTATGTTTTAGACTGTTGAGGCTTATCTGGATGTAAGAATTAAAATTCACTTAATGGAAATACTTGTGTATGTGTAAAGACCTAAATGGTGGTTCATTCAAGAAAATTAATCTGTATAATAAACTGATTACTACAGTCATAAGATTTTTTTTAAAGACACATCATTTCTGATTTCTGCTTATGGTCATTGGCAAGTAGTCCCATGGCTGTATTGAACCTCGAAGGAGGCTGGCAAGCATATGTAACTTTGCGCCCTGGAAAGAGAAGAAAGAGATTTGTGATTTGTGAAAGGTTCCAGATCTTTGCCTCACGATCCCTCTTACAGGATTCTGAAATTTTTAAATAGCTGGAGAGATCAAGCCTAATGATTCTGATGTAAAGTGAATGACTCTACTGTATACAACTGAACTTTGATAGGACACTTTGACATAGAATATCATTACTGAAATGTGGCCATGACAAAGACGCTAACACAGCTTCCTTTTGTAAAGTCTTAGATTTAAAACTCTGATTTAATGAAAGTGTTAATACCACACCGCAGAAGAAAAGGCTACTTTTTTGAGGTCATTAAATGTGAGCCATTTGAATAAAGGAAGGATGATCTTAGATAGGTAAGGTAAAGGGTATTGTTTATATTGGCATGGGACAAAATGAGAAATTACAGAAATCTGCAAGAATCCCAATGAGATGTGTTTTTCTTCTGGATAAAAACCAATAGCAAAAATAAAGCAAGGGTAAAATAATTAACTCTATTTTTCTTTCTTTTAACACACTTTTTTTCTTTTGTGTCAGACACTAAAAAGCATGGCCCCAAACTCCAAACATTTTGAAATTTACTCTCTGTTTTTCCTTAAAGATTTCACATTTTCCACAATTTTGTTGCACTGATAACTATCACTCCCTTCCCTCCACTGATAATCCCAGTTTTACGCAACTTATAAAAGGCAGTCTGACCCTGAATCTTCACAGCAGGCAGCACATGGCTTTGGTGGATGCCTATGTCTGCTATTAAAGTAAAAAGACAGGAAGCAGCACAGAGAATGTTTTCTTATTTTTTTAAAAAAAATTTGAATTATCATGTGATATGAAATACAAATCTAAGAGATTTCAGCAATCACAAACCTCATGTAGTGTGTTTTTCACTAGAAGGTCAATCACCTTCAAGGCTGTGTCAAAGAGGCATTGCATGAAAGAAAAGATGGTGCTTTCTGGTGTACTACTTATACATGTAACAACTTATTATACAAAAATTAGAGTACTATTTGGACAACTTGTGAGTGCTTACTGAAATTGCCAGGCAAAAATATGTTACCCCGTGCTATATTAGCGTTTTCTGGTTTAGGCCAGCTGATTTATTTGAATTAGATTGCATGAACCATCACATTCAATATGGAAGTTTAACATGTGTATTCAAGTATAACTATGACTCATATTGTACAGAACTTAATCTGAATAAAATAAAACTAGACAGATTTCAGTGTCTCCCCCAGACATCTAAGAATTCTAAGAGCCCACAAATGTAATAGTAAGAGTTTCAGGTTTGTTTTCAATAGTCAAATGTGTTGCTTATTCCACTTTTGATAAGTTCGTAGATCTCATTAATAATTTTATATACCATAATCATTCGCCTTGAAATTTGATATGGTGTTTAAAATACGACTTTACTTAATTATTTTCAACAAGCCCTTTTAAGGAGCATCCACCAGGCAACAACACCATTTCAAGTGCTCTGGAACTTTCTGCTTTCACATATTAATAATTCCCAAACAGAGTGTCTGCTTCAGACATTAGTTTCCGAAATAGAATTGAATCTTAATTAGCTCAAGAGAAACTCCTACTTAAGTAGTCTTAGAGAAAATGCACTCATTTCCCCCTCTAATATATCCTCCTGTTGTTTGACTGTGATGAGAATGGTCTTTTAAAAGAGGCCTCAGGTGTGAAACCAACTGTTCAGGCTCATTGTCAGCTGCTGGTTTCTAGAGTATTAATTCAAAATTAGGGAAAATATAAGACTATGTCTACATTGGCCAACTCTATTGCAAAACTGAGCAATTTTCAGTTAAGGGTGCAGCATCCTCTACAATGCCCTTGAGGAAGATTCAGAAGCTCATTCTGTTTCCATCTGCTTCCATCATTAGAGAATGCAGTTGATTGATTCAACCTCTCTAACAATAAGAACGAATGCTGTTTAACTAAAAGGTATCGGCATAATATCTAGGTCAAAATGAATACAAATAAGCATGCTGTTTGTCAGTTACATACATGTACATACATATGCAAATTCACCAGTATTTATAAAATTTTTCAAAGATAGAAATTATGCTTTTTATGATTTGAAAGCTGAAATTACTTCATTTGTGTCAGGTCTTGTTGTTATTGGATGAAATGTGCAAAAGAAGAATGAGCAAAAGAACGGCTGCAGTCTCTTCCAATCTTCCTATCAAAAAATGAAACTGAGTACTCATATATCTTCCACAACACTCAGCTAACACCAAATATAGTACATTATGATCAACATTATTTTAATATTATCACTGGAGGTCTTGAGTGTATATAGCTTATTTCATCAAAATATGGAGTGATGCTTGTGAGTAAAAACTAATATGTATTTTAGATCCCCGTGGGGCCTGATGGAGTGCTGTATACAAATTAGGCACTCAGGAAATATTTGTTTTAGGATAGATTAATCAAACTGTTTATTAAATGTTAAGGCAAGACTGCTAATTGTCCCCTAGTATTTATTCACCCCTTCCTATAGGAATAAAAGCTCCATCTTCACCCTCTGATGTTGGGGCACAAGGCTGTTTAGCTAGGGACTAGATTTCTCCATCTCCCTAGCATCTAGATAATCTGGCCTGTGTTCAGTTATTCCTTTAACAAGGACACTGCTGTCTTCTACTTCTTTCACCTTTTCAAGGGTAGTGATCATCCAACTTCACCCACAGTAGATGAGAAACTCCTAGGGGTTGGTAGAAAAATGAGGTAGATAGAACAAAGTTATTTATATGTTCGAATCTCCACCTATTCTTGCACTTCTAAATGTGAGAGAAAGAGAGTTCCGTTTTATTTGAGTGACATTGCATTCCATGAAATCTTTGTTACTTCAGGTTGGCTAGCACTATAACTAACATAACATGAATAATGCTCTGTTTTTGTTTTTTTTTTTTTGAGATGGAGTCTCACTCTGTTGCCCAGGCTGGAGTGCAGTGGTGTAATCTCTGCTCACTGCAACCTCTTTCTCCGAGGTTCAAGTGATTCTCCTGCCTCAGCCTCCCAAGTAGCTGGGACCACAGGCATATGCCACCACACCCAGTTAATTCTTTTTTGTATTTTTAGTAGAGATAGGGTTTCACCTTTTTGACCAGACTGATCTCGAACTCCTGACCTCAGGTGATCCCCCCGTCACCGTCCTCCCAAAGTGCTGAAATTACAGGCATGAGCCACTGCGCCCCACCATAATGCTCTATTCTATAGATGCCATTCTAGAATTCCATAGACCCACTGATTGTCCTCTAGTAGGACTGTGATAATCTGGGAAGCAGCCAGGTCTGACTTAAAGACATTTGTGACTATTGAAGATCAGAGAACCCATCTGTTAAGGATGCCTGCTCTCAAGCTAAGTATGGGCAAAATTCACCGAGGCTGTGATCTTCGCTATAAGAGAAGCTACTGTAAAATGAGGTCGGAATTGCACAGATTATCAGAGTAAGCTGCCTTTGTTGCCTATGCAATTTGTAATTGCCTCAAATAAATCTAACAGCATTTTTTTTAGATTTTGTAAAGAACTAAAAATAAAGTGCAACTTAGCCTTGAATAATCAAAGCATTTTTTTTTCTAAACGCCTCTATGCCTTAACACACACACAGACACACATACACACACACACACACACACACACACACAAATGTAAGTAAATTAAGGAAAGAGATTGCTTTATATTTCCATTTGCACGAAAATCATGTTTGGATACACGGTAAAACAGTGAACATATCCTAAGTATTCATTGAAGATTGTTGAATTGATTTTTCAGAATATAGAAGTTCTAAACTATTATACATATTCTAGTGTCTATGACTAATAATTGGAATAAGTTTCACAATAGTTTACGTATTTAAATATTATTTTCTCCAAATTGGTCATTGCTATACTGTTGGTAGTACAAAAACAAATGTTTGGGAAATTTTCTACATACACACACACACACACACACACACACAGGAAAATCCAGTGATTGCTAGAGTTATCAGAGCTACTAGCTATGTTTTAGCTGGGATTTCCAGAATATCTGCCAAAAACTTCATCCTGCAATTTAGATCAAGAAAGCAGGATTTATTTTTTATCAGGGTCTGTATATTTACAGAAAAGAGAAGAAAAATCTCTAGATTCCAATTAGGATGAATTTGCTTTTTTGAGCAATAAATTTAGATGACATAATAATGAAATTTTTCTTCCCCATACTGAGCCTTTGAGAGAACAGCTTTCTCATTGGTAAGTTGAACAATTTGGTTTGGATAAACAGGAGCTACCCAGACAGCAATCACTGGTTTGGGGAAGAAGGCTTTCTGTTATTTGTATTGTGTTGAACCCCACCATCACAGGAGAGGAGTCATTGATGAGTCACTTTTATGTGTTGTACTGGTATAGGTATGATGAAAATTTCTAAGTACCTAATCTATCATCTAATTTTGAAGAGCGAATTGAATCATTATACATTTAAATGTAGCCTTTTGAAGATTTTAGCAATTGCTTCCAGAAAAACATGACTTATGACATTTTAAAAAATTACCTGAAAAACAATATGAAAAAATCAATAATGAACTCAAAATATGTTACTTAAGAGTTAACTATTTTTCCAAATTAAATTTGCACATTAAGTTCTCTAGTTTTTGAGATCATTTAAAACAAAATCTCTACCAACCTCCCTTTATTTGAGGGTATTTTAAAACTAAAAACCATTAAGTTTTTGAGATCGATTTAATTTTTACTTCTTTTAAGTACCAGTATAAACATCTGCCATCTGGCATAGAAATTACTTCATATGGCGGGAGGAGAGATGAGATTTATTTAAAAGTTCTTTGTCTTTGATACTTTTCCCTGCTGCATTTTCCACTAGTGTAATTTGAACCTGACCGTATTTAAATAACCATTTATCGCCATAATGGAAGAGCGGACTTAAAAATACATAACTGCTGTCATTCCAGGAGACTGTATTAAGGAAACATAGAATTTGCCATTCTAGATCAGACTATTTGTCTCTCCTGTCTCACACTTCCCTCCAGCAGTGGCCAACGTTGAAGACAATGGAGAATGGCAAAAATATGCAATGTGAGCAAAACCCATTTTTTTAGAGTTTTTTAAAAATTATTTTCTAAGTTGGTATTCTTACACTATAGTTTATTAGAATTGAATCACCCCCCACCTATTTATATCATTAATAATTTTATCAATCAACACACCAACCAGTTCTTCTGAAATTATTTTACTGAATTATGCTTAATGATCTATGGTACTTCTATATAGGAAATACTCTTATGGGACTAACACTCAGGTTTTTAATGCCTTAATTTTTAAATATGAGAAAGATATGGGGAAATTTAGGCCATATAGCACAACAGAACAAAATGAAACCCTTTAATTTTTGCTTGTTTTTCAAAGCCTAGATAAAAACATATTTACTACAAAAGTTCAGCTTGCAGGTCCAGACGACAATCTAACATGATCTGGTTTTATACTAAATTTACTATTGATAGTAGCAAGATAATTCTAGGCTGGGTGATTAATAGGTTGGCCAGAATGTAGGCCTACAAATTTTTATCTTTCTTGACAACTCACCAATGTTGTGGAAAAAATATTATGGTGACAAATTTATTTCATGATCTGTCTCTGAAGTTATAGGTGAGTACAATGAACAAAATACTTACCAAGTGTAGAGCTCACACACACAGAGACACCAATGCACACATGTTGTCTGCTCCACATACACACACATCTCTCCAGCACTCCAGGCATTTCAAACTTTTTGGTGCTTCCCCTATTCATAATTTGCCTTCAGTTTGTGTTGTGCTAGTTCCTTCCTTACCCTTCCCCAGGCAAATATAAACTTTCCTCCATGATCACATAAATTATACCCATTCTTCTATAAGACTACTGCTATAATTCCTCAAGGAATTATAAGTGCATAAAATTTGTGTAATCTTTCAGCCAACTTCTCACTTGCCCCATAAAATGTATTTATAAAACAACTTTTTTCTTGTCTCCTTCACAATCAGAAGAAAAAACAAATCTTTGTAAATTACTGTCAACTTAGAAGTACCACTACTGGAGTGATCACTTGTTTGGAATAAGACGTTTGTAATTTTCAAAAATCAAGAAATTTTTTTTTTAAACCAGGGGAAATCACGAACGCAGTCCCCTACTAACACAAATTATGCAGTCGAGTTTCCCACATTTGGGAAAATTGCAGGGGTCAGCACATCCAGAGTGCAATGGATAAGCCTCGCCCTGGGAAAACCACCTTTGTGATCATGGTATCTCCCCTGCCAGGTAAGTATCAAAAATCAAGAGTTTTAAATAACGGGTAAACATTTGCTCACCTGGTTACTCAATTGAGTAGGACCTTACTTCTGATTTTTTAAAAAGTCTTCTGTTGCTGTGACTATGAAAGCCAAATCATTTTGAAAGTTCAGCAGAATGTTTTCAGGTTTGAGCTGAAAAATGGTATTAGTGGCTGGAGATGGTATCACATGACATTTCCAGCCTCCAGAGTGGTAATGTGTTGTCTGCCTATTTAATAAACTCTCTTCTTAAATGGCTAGTATCTTCAGAGATACCTTTACAATATTTATTTTTATGTATATTGAGCAGTAATACAATCATACATGGTCATGGATAACTAAAAATATTCAAATTGGGATACTTAGTGAATGAGTTTTAAAAGTGCTCTTTATATAGGTAAGCAGTTGAAAATAATTTATTTCAATTGGCTTTGTACTGAACTGGCAGCAAAAGGAGAGGCAGGGAAAAAAATCCTCATCCCTTCCTAAAATAAGAGAAAGAATTTTAACTTTGAGCCAAGTTCTAAAGGCATCTGGAAATCCTTGCATGGGTTTCTTAGCTTCTTGCATTTTGTAGGTTAGACTTTCCATGAAGGCAAAAAGAATTTTCTTAGAATAAACACTTCTTTCAGCTAAGATCAATCCCTACCTTTTAGATGTAACGAACCTATCAAAAATAAAGCTTGGCAAGGTTTTATCCATAATGCTTCTTGATAACTTTTAAATCTGTTGGCCAGAATCTTCACTTTATCATGAGACAGGTTGTGATACCCCCTCTCTCCTCGTGATTCTCAATGGAAGCAATTTTTGGCTCCATATCCCCCCATCCCCAGGATATTTGGCAAAGTCTGGAGACATTTCTATTGTCTACACTGTGGGGTTGATACAGGCATATAGGAGGTAGTGGCCTGAGATGCTGTTAGACATCCTACAGTTCACAGGACCAATGCAACAACACAGAATTGTCTTGCCCAAAATATCAATAGTGCCGAGATTAAGAAACTCAGCTCCAAATGAAGGGTATTAGAAACACCACCACAGAGAGTGTTGAAATATCTGACCACTCACTCTGGAATGAGAATTATACATGCTTTACTGTGAATTAAATTAAGCATAACCATATACAATTATCAAAGGAATATACTAGGCTTCTAATAGCCATTTGTTTTTTGAGTTCTCCTCTCTAAGGAACTAGAAATAATCTTTCTATTCATTTTTGGTTGGTTTCTTGGTTTTCTAGTGACACTGGTATTCCTATGTCTCCCACACCATTATTCACTATGCTGTTTGTGTTTTGATTGCTCATTTCCTTGTATTATGATTTGCATTGCTATTTGCAAATAAGTCTAATCACTGGCCATGTGCAACAGCTCATGCCTGTAATCTCGGCACATTGGGAGGCCAATGCGGGTAAACTGTTTAAGCCCAGAAACTCAAGACCAACCTGGGTAACACTGAGAGACCCCAATCCCACAACAAATTTTAGAAATTAGCTTTGCACAGTGGCACATGCCTGAAGTCCCAGCTACTTGGGAGGCTGAGGCAGTAGAATGGTTTGGGCCTGGGAGGTTGAAGTTGCAGTGAGCTGTGACTGTACCACTGTACTCCAGCCTGGGTGACAGAGCAAGATCCTATCGCAAAAAAAGAGAAAAGTCTGATCATTGAGAATGGAAAGGCCTCAAGTTAATTTTAAGTAGCACTCTTTGTCATCTTATTTCTATAGGGACTTTGCTTGTCTTCCTATAGAAGCTATGTGCAGGGGATTCTGTGCCCTACTGGAACCGACTGAATAGTTGGTTCTACAACCTTTGAGTTTCATTTGGAACAGCACCCATTACTAGCTGTGAATGTAGACTTAATGACATTCCTGTGTAACACCAGTAAACATCCACGTATCCTTCTCACTGTACTTGCTACAGCTGCTTAACGTTTGTTTTGTATTCTTATTTAGAAGGCAAAATGTCATGAAACTGACAGAACAGGTAAAAGCGTGTTTGCAGCTTCAGATGAAGAATTACAGAAAAAAATTTTAATTTTACTTTTCCTCAGGGGGAAAGGTACATTATCAGGTATTATCTATTCTGATGCTTCTAAACAGTTAGAGCAACATATCAGAAAACCTTTGTCCTTGTTGGATTTCATTCAAATTTGCCAAAACTCTTGGGTATCAATACCAAAGCCGACTTTCAAAATTATTCTATCCCGAAGCTGAATACGTGTCTCCAATGTATTCTCAGGTGATTATGATGGAAAATGGGCATTGTCTTAGACCAGGTGGCTGGGCTGATTTGCGATTGCGTTGATCTCTGCTCCCCAGTGAACACACAAATTCATATAACCTTTTTGATCTTCTTTCTCCGTGTCCTTCCCGTACTGCCACTTTTATGTCTTGACCATTCCTGAAGAATCGACGAATAGTTATCTTGAAGTCATTTTTGAACGGGGCCAGTAACAATAATATTGATAATAAAATCCAAATTCAGAGAAGACTTGTGTTTGATTCGGAAGCTAGTGTCTTTGCGCATGGTGTTAAGGGTGTACTAAGTAGGTATTAATCTTATTTTCTCCTTTCATTTTACATGAAAGCTGTCATTATTGGGATAAGAATAAAATGAACATAAGTATGATAAATGATAAGTGCACATGGGAGTCAATATACCACTCTGAGAAAGCACTGCTGATCAACCGGTGCAGTAGGCTAATGCACCATGTGAGCAGGCATCTCAGGGAGAGTCTAAATTTGTAACTCAGAGAAGCCTGGCATTTAGCTCGAGCTGCTTTTGGCTTAAGGTGAAACAAAGGGTACAATCATGTGTGGATTACAGCAGCAAATCATGTTTCCGAAGGTGCCTTTGCAAGACCGTGTAAAACACAAAACCGACTCTATATCCTTAACAAAGCCCAGCATATACACGAGTTGTTTAATGAATGTTAAATAATGTTCATAAAAATGGGTGAGAGAGTACTGTACTTATTTTTTTTTAATGAACAGTGAAAAGAAAGAGTAAGAGAATCAATTAGTTCTCAATTTGAAAGCTCTGCTTTATATATTAAAGTTGATGAACACAATTTAAAAAAAAATGCAAGTGCTGGAGTCTCTGCTATTGGGAATCTGTCATCTTTTAAAATACACTTTTTAAACTTGATTCTTAATTATTAATAGATTAATGATTCACATTGCTTTTGATGATCTCATTATCTCGTACATAGCTTCCTTGTTAACAGTAATACCATTTCTGTTTTCCTTATTCCAGTTAGCTGAGAAGCTGGGGAAGTAGCAGGTTTACAGTTCTGTTATTTCATCTAAAATGCATTTCTTATGCCGTTAAAGAAAGGAGTGGAATAAATAGCAATTGAACTGCATAGACATTTGGTTGTTTGGGTTCATGTTGGCTAAGGAGACTGTTGGAAGTAGCAATTCTATTGCGGAGTCTTGGAATGATTAGTGGCTCTTAGTGACATCAGTCACCTTGGTTCTTCTGGCATTTTAGAAGTGTTTCTGTTGCACTCCCTTCCCAGGCAGCTGAGGAATTATGATTATTAACTGAGCATCTACTAAGTGCTTGATTCATTGTTAGGTACCTAGAAAGCCACAAATAAAACGATACAGAGAAATAGAAAACACATGCCTAACTAGCAAACACTACCTTCTGGCTGACAGTTCAGGAAAGAATTAGACATTGAAAAGAAAGGAAAACATGATCATGACTAGAAAGAGGAAGTAGCTGCCTCAGTTTCCATTTTCCTATCTACCACCACAAGCCCCTACTCTCATGTTCCTGTTCCAGACCCAGTGAAGACTTGGTATACGTGAGCAACTGCTGAAGAACAGTCAAAAGAGTGGATAGAAGAATCAGGGAATGCAGCTAGAGATGAACGGTGGATGTAGTGAGAGTGCAAATAAAACTCCTCACATCTTTAATATTATAAGCTAGCTGACAGATACCAAACACTAAGCAGCAAAAATAAGGAGATAGCAGTGGTTGCGAGGTAATTCCAAGCTTTATTTACCACCAACTAAATCAACATTGTGGTCTGTTACTTAAACTTATATTACTACAAGTACATAACCATAGTGCTTGGTCTATATGCCACTTATTCCCATGAATGTTGAGCAAGAACAATAAATCAATATGGTAATATACCGCAACCTTCTCTCAGCAAGCATTAATCTTTGCTGTCTACTATTTCAGGCTCTTTGTAGGTGCTGGATAAACAAAGATGACTAAGACATGTTCCCTCCCCTCAAAGAGGACAAATTATCTAGACATTTTCTTTTAAAATGTGCTGATATTGTTGCTACACCAGAGTCATGGTCATAGTTCATTAAACATATTGGTTAAATATAATCATTTTGTTGGTTAAGCCAATAAAATTTGAACCGCTTTAAATAATAATTTTTTGAAAAGGTCAGACCTGAAGGATTTGAATAGATCACAGGGATAAAGAACATCCCAGATTGATGGAAATATGTAAGTAAAAAAGGATCCAGTTTTTGGAAGAGATAGCATGGCACCCACCTGTACTGACAGAGATCAAGGTCATTGACTGAAATAAAGAATTTCTGCATTGCAGATAGTGTAGATAAAATCCTTGGAAACAGATTTGGGCCCTGAAGTCAAGAGATCTGCGTTTAATTTTATAATCTCGAACCATCAGTCTTAATCTATCATCTTTTAATTCTCCTATTCATAGAAATGAGGCGGAGAATATATATTTGTCTGTAATGTAATTCACAATTTCACAGAATGGTTTCTAGACTGAATAAGAACCTGAAGCAAACTGCTTTGAGCTGTTGCAAGAAAGATACTATTCAAATATAAGGAAGTATTTTAAGATCTTATAGTCACTCACTTTTACATGTGGTCTTGCTAAAATAGAAAGATTGGTTTGAAGTTCATCTTGCTGTTTTGGCAAAATCAGTAAAAATGTCTTCCTGATTTTTTTTCTGAGTGTAAGATAAAATTTATTGTCCTCAGCTAAGTAGATTATCAGCCATTTTCGTTGAATACTCATATCTTAAAAGCAGAATCTCTTTTATTTATATATAACCTAAAAAAATGACAAGTGAACTTACAAAATTTCATGTAAAATGAAGTACATCAAATGCATGTGATAGTTTTCAGTCCTTAGTTTGTTATTCCTTTCTATGTAATACAAATAGAATCTTCTCTAACTTAAATTTTAGTAGTTTCACAAAGGATCAATACAAATTAGTTTCTTTCAAGCATATGTTTTCTTTTTTTTTTTTAATAAAATTACTATCTTACTTGTATTAGTATTTAATACAAGTACTAATCAACTGTATTTAAACAATGATGTTGATAGAATAGGTAGATGAAAATTGTTTCGTTTTCATCCTACACCTAACTAATGCTCAGCTACCAGTTGAGGTCATACTGTGTCTTAAATCTAAGGAAGACTAACTTGATTTCTTGTTTTAAGTCTTGAAATTTTGGCTTCTTCTACAGTAGTTTAGATCATGCATCATTTTGCTGCTTTTTTCATTCTGTACCTGTTCTGCCATATTGTCTCAGAGGGGGAAGCCATCTTGTTTACCTGCTTTTAACAGATAAACATCTCACAAAGGACTTTTTAATATTTAGCCAAGTTTAATGATAGTTTGGGGAAATGGAAAGCGTTCACAATGCAGTGTTGTAAATATCAAAACTGCATATTAAACTTCACAGTACTTTAAAAATGTCCATCTCTAGATATTTTTGTAAATCAGGCTTTAGACTTTCTCTGTGTTTTTTGAGCCTCCCTCTCCATTCATTCTCTTGAAAGCCAAACATAAAATGAAATTAAAATAAATTCCTCTCATTTTCATGATACAGAAAATTTTGAATCTCTCTCCATTCTTTTTAAATCATGACTTTGTAGTTATACGTTGCATCTCCAAACACTTTTCCAAACCTATGTGGTTCTCTCAATGTGAAGGCTTGCTGTTACTCTAATGTTTTTTATGTTATTAAATATTCCATGTCAAATATATTTCAGATTGATTAAACCACAAAATTACTAGAAGAAAATTTAGATGAATTCTTCTTTTAATTTCAGAAGGTGGGAGGACATCATAAACATAAAATAGATAATAAATTAACAATATTTAAAAATTTATAGATTGGACCACCTGACCTTTATTTTGCCCTTACCCCTCAAAAAAAAAAAAAAGAATTAAACTTATAAGGACTTTATCCTTGAGTCTCTTAATTATTGACATGAAATTCATGTAACATCAAATCGTGTGAAATTGAACAATTCAGTGGCATTTAGTACATTCAAATGTTGTACACTGCCTCTATCTAGTTTCAAAGCATTTCCATTGTTCCAAAATAAAACATATCACTAAACAATTTCTCCCCTTTGCCCCTTCCCCTAGCCCCTGGAAAGCACCAATCTGCATTCTGTCTTTATAAATTTACTCATTCTGGATATTTCATATAAATGAAATCATACAGTATGTGATGTGTCTGGTTTCTCTCACTTAAGCATGTTTTGAAGGTTCATCTACAGTACAGTAAAGGAGTATATATCTACTATATAATTAAAGTATGTTTTTGTGCTTTATCCCTTTTTATGCTTGATAATATTCCATTGTATATATATACCATGTGTTTTTAAATAGACTTTATCTTTCTTTTTTTTTTAGACAGGGTCTTGCTCTGTGACCCGTGCTGGAGATAATGACACATTCATGGCTCACTGCAGCCTCAACCTCCTGGGCCTAAGCCATCCTCCCACCCCAGCCTCCTGAGTGGCTGGGAATGCAGGTGCATGCCATCATATACAATTAATTTTTCAAATGTTTTGTAGAGGTGGGGTTCTCACTATGTTGCCTGGGCTGATCTCAAACACCAGGCCTCAAATGATGTTCCTGCCTTGGCCTCCCAAAATACTAGGATTATAAGCATGAGCCACTGTACCTTGTCAACTGTATCTTTTAGAGTAGTTCTAGGTTCACAGCAAAACAGTGCAGAGGATACAGAGATTTCCCACATATGCTAATATTTTAAAACACCTGTAAGCCTCCACAATTATATTTAAACATCAAGAGTCAAGAAATGGATCATAAAGTAAATATGAGTTAAAACCATAACACTTCTAAAAGAAAACATAAGAATACATTTTTCTAACATTGAGTTAGGCAATGATCCCTTGGATAGTGCACAAAAAGCACAAACCCTAAAAGAAAAAATTGATAAAATGGATTTCATTAAAATAAAAATTTGCTTTTTTAAAGACACAGGTGAGAAAATCAGAATGCAAGCCAGAGATAAAATATTTGCAAAACACATATCTGACGAAGGACTTATATACAGAATTCATAAACAACTCTTAAAGGTCAATAGTAAAAGGGCTAACAAGTCAACTGAAGAAATGGGTAAAAGATTTGTCAGGTAATCTAAACCTGACAAAATATCATTGACCTATCTGCTAGCTAAGAAAAAAAAAAAAAAAAGCCAGGGATTGGCAAACGTTTTCTGTAAGGGACCAGGTAGTAAATAATTTAGGCTTTATGAGCCACACATGGTTTATCTCACATATTCTTTTTGTTTGTTTGATTAAACCATTCTTTGGCTAGTCCTGGTCGCTCCCACCTATAATCCCAGTGCTTTGGGAGGCTCAGGCAGGAGGATGATTTGAGGCCAGTTTGAGACCATTCTGGGCAATATAGCCAGACTCTGTCTCTCTACCAAAATGTTTAAAAACATTTTTAAAAAATAACTCACAGGCTATACAAAAATAGGCTGTGGGCAAGATATAGTCTGAGGGTCATAGGTCACTGATCTCTAGTCTAGGCTTCATGTAAAACAAAGAAAAACAACAACAAAGAAGAAGAAGGAAGAAGGAGGAGGAGGAGGAGGAGACAGAAGAAGAAGAAAAGAAGAAAGAAGAAAGAAGAAGAAGAAGAAGACGAGGAGGAGAAGAGAAAAGAAAGCAAACCTCACTAAAACAAAACAAAAAAAAGCCCTCACTTACTGAGAATTGATAACATTTTATTGTTAAATGTGCTTATTTTTCAAATTTTCAATATCTGCATGGTCCAGGCAATCCCAAGCCGAGATATGTAATTAAAGTAGATCTGGATAGGTAATGCTCATGGATGCTCAGGGGAAGCAAAAACATAATTTCTGGAAAGCAGTCTCTCAAATCAGATTTAGAGAAGCAATGCACTACTCAAACTAAATATTTTAAAATGCAAAAGAAAAACCCCAAAGAATTTCTCTGTTCGAATTGCCTAATGTTTAAAATGTTGAAAGAGAAAACAGAATTTAAGACACATCTAGGATGTTCAATGGTCTTGAGGTGTTCTAAAAAAAAAAAAAAAGATGTGCAAGAAATTAAAAAAGAAATAAGATGAGGCAGTGTATTTTGAAAATATTCAAACATGATTTATAATAATTAACACTAAAATAATTGGAGTTAGAAACAATGGATGAGTCAAGAAGTAGATTGGACATAGCTGAAGAAATAATTAGTTATCTAGAAGGTAGATCTAAAGAACATACAAAATGCAGCACAAAGAGAAAAAGAGATAGAAAATATAAAATAAAGGTAATAAAATACAATGGCTAGAATGAGATGGGCTAAAATAATTTGATCATAGTTTCGGTTGGAGAAGAATACAGGGAGGCATGAGGGGGTAATTATTCAAGGTGAAATACTGAGAATTTTTCAGAATTGAAGAAAGTTCTCAAGCTTCATATTATAAAGCATAATGAATTTCTAACAGGAAAAAAATTTAAAGTTATATGATAGTAAAATTGCAGAACGTCACAGTAAAGGAGAGCTTAAAAAGGACTAGAGAGAAAAGACATTTTACCTAGAAAGGCATAATAAGCAGATTGACAATGTACGTTAAGCTAAGGCATATAAAATAATAACATTAAAGTGCTGAAAATAGAATAGTCAACATAAAATTGTATTCCAGCTAATTTTTTTTAAATGATGAAGGAAAATGAGGATATTTTCATGAAAACAAAAGTAAATTACCACCAGTAGACTTTCTCCAAACTCTGAACTTCTGGCAGGAGAAAAATGATCTCAGTTGGAAGGTCAAGTAAGACTTACAAGTAAAGATACTCAGAAATATGTACATAAATTTAAAATCGATTTTCTGTGAGAAAAAGAAAAGAAATGCTTGATTTGAAGTATAAAAAAAAAAAAAGCAAGGACCAGGTGCAGTGACTCACACCTGTATTCCCAGCACTTTGGGAGGCCAAGGTGGGAAGATCACAAGGTCAGGAGTTCAAATCCATACTGGCCAATATGGCAAAATCCTGTCTCTATTCAAAATACAAAAGTTAGTTGAGTATGATGGCAGGTGCCTTTAATTCCAACTACTCAGGAGGCTGAGTCAGGAGAGTTGCTTGAACTTGGGAGGCAGAGCTTGCAGTGAGCTGAGATTGTACCACTGCACTCTAGCCTGGGTGACAGAGCAAGACTCTGTCTCAGGAAAAAAAAAAAGTGAGGAAATGTAAAATGCAAGGAAGGTGATTGTTCTAGAGAAAGGTATGTTATAGAGAAGAGAAAGATAATGGCTGAGATATGCAAAGAATTCGACTATCATGTCAGATACACCCAAATCAGAGATCTGACCCAGTGTCAGGCTTGACTCATCATTTCAAGGATACAGCAATCATGAGTCCTAGGCAGAGTAGGGTCAAGGCCTTGAACCACCAGTGCAGCTCCTTTATTGCAACTTCATGACATGTGCTCTGACTCAAATAATTCCTGAGGTCCCCAAGTAAGAGTAATGTAGGCAAGAATGTTACTTTTGGAAGGGACCCATTCTGTCATAAAAACAACTTTATTTTATGTAGGTAGCTACATAGCTTCTTAACATTTTAAATGCCCTATATGCACATAGATTCCAGGTTTGTTTGCCATAAGCAGGCACAGCCTGCTGAAGTCATTCATTCTATGGATAAGGACTACTGTATCCTGCTAGCAAACCCATTAGTGTGTCAATATCATGTTTATTAAGAGATTTTCTCCAAGGTGCTTTATTGTTTCTTGGGGGTGACCCTTACTCCTCAAAAAGGGGGAGAAATAGATGCTGATATGCCTCTTAATAATTTTCTTCCTGATTATTAACGTTGGACATTAAGTTAAATATGTATGATAAAATTGTAATGTTAATTCCAAAAAATATATATATTAATAAAGCATACAATTTCTAATGAATAGTGTACAAATACTTAGAATCAAATGTAATAACCCTTGTTTAATCCAATGGCAAAAACAAACAAAGCAAATAGCACATAAAATAAAACATTAGAAATTGTTTCAAATACTTTAACAACCATAGTTAACGTAAGCTAATTAAAATTTACAGTTGAAGGATAGTTAGACGTAAGGTGGTGGGAGGATATTTCCATCTATATGCTGTTTATAGAAAACACCCTTAAAAATAAGTACAGAGAAATGCCAAAGGCAAAACAATGGAAAAGTTTATAACAGTCAAATTCTAACCAAAAGAAAGTTGATATAGATATATTAATATCTGACAAAATAGAAATGAAGGCAAAACATATTATTAGAGACTCTAAAAATCACCCTTATTTATAAAAGATTTGTCTTTACAAGTTTCAGTTCACCAGTAATATAGAACCATTTTAAACAAATATGCACCAATAACATAACCTTAAGACATACAAAGTAAAAATGGATGATTAAAAAGCATATATTGTCATTTCCATTATCATAATGGGAGACTTTAATACCCTTCTTTCATAAAAATTAATAAGAATATGAAAGATTTGGGTACTATAATTTTCCTGCTGGATCCAATGGACATTTTTAGAAACTTGTACCCCTAACTAGACTACACATAATATGCATAGTACCTTCTTGAGAACCATAAAATAGTTACAAAACTGGCCATATTCTAGGCATAGAGCAAATATAAATATATTGCAAAAAAATAATATATTGCACTTATACTCTGACTAGAGTGGGACCAAATTAGAGACCAATAACAGAAAGATAACTAAGTATGCCCCTATATTTACAATTAAAATATCCTCAAGGTAAAAGTAGCCCTTGCCAGACTCCCTTGCAGCTAGCCCTCTGGATGGGATTTAGCTTACAATGATCATGAGCACTTTTCAGAGTCTGAAATTTAGAACTGAGCTGGGGAGAGAGGTAAAGCAAGTGGCATCTGTTTTGTAGGTGTGAATTGTAGCAGAAATAACAAGGCTTAGAAACTAGCATCTATAGATAGGATTTTCTAACATAATTGATGAAGTTCTGAATGCCCCAGGAACAGAAGATTTTTTAGAGTACAGTTTTGCTAGGAGGGCCTTGAAAATTTTCCCAGAGGCACAATAATCTGTTTTTTTTTTTATTATAACTTTCTGTATTAGTCCATTCTCACACTGCTCTAAATAAATACCTGAAACTGGGTAAATTGGTAATTTATAAAGAAAAGAGGTTTAATTGGCTCACAGTTCCATAGACCATACAGGAAGCATGGCTGGGGAGGTCTCAGGAAACTTATAATCATTTTGGAACGTGAGAGGGAAGCAGGAATGTCTTATATGGCTGAAGCGGGAAGAAGAGAGTGAAGGGGTAACTGCTACACACTTTTAAACACCCAGATCTTGTGAGAACTTAGGGTCATGAGAACAGCAAGGGGGAAACCATCCCCATGATTCAGTCCCCTCCCACCAGGCCTGTCCAACACTGGGGAATACAATGTGACATCAGATTTGAGTGGGGACAAAAATCCAAACCATATCACTTCCCAGTGATTTTGTAAGATATTTTGCATATTAGAATAAAATTTTAAATTCTCTTGCCCTTAGTTGAGTAAAAGTAGATCGCACCTAAACCATGACCAATATACTTACTATATTCATTTATTCATCTCTCACTTACTTTCAATCCACTCCAACTTGACCTTGCCCATCACTACACCAAAATTGTTCTGACTAAAGTTAACAACATTCTATGCAGAACTCAATCTCATAGTTGTATTCAAACATATTGTATTCACTCAGCTGCAATTTACGCTGTTGACCACCTTCCCCCTCTTAAAACCCTATCTGCTCTTGGATTCTGTGAATGTAAATTCTATGATATTGTTCTATCTTGTACCTCGTTGACAGCTTCTTAGTCTTTTGCAGGTTCACCATCTCCTGCTTGGCCATCAGATGCTCATTGACTCCAGGCTTAGTCCAAGGCTCTCTCCTAGGCTCACTTTAGAACTGTGATGTTCAGTGTAATAGAAACAAGCTGTGGATATTTATGTTGAAATTACTTAAAATTAAATACAATTTAAAATTCAGTTCCGCTGCTTGTGCTAGGCACTTTATTCAGGTACTCACCCATTACGCATGGCTCTGTACTTATTAATGAAAATATGAAAGATTTGAGCATATTGAGATATGAACTACTTTTTAATCCATTTTGGCGTCATTACTGAATTTGAGGATTATTGTGTTTCAAAATATGCATAAAATCCTCAGACATTATGTATTCAAATATTATCTTTTACCATTCTCACTATTCTTTCCCTCTGAACTCCAATAATTAATTTACCTACCCACATATCTCTAGGCAAACAATTTATGGACAAAAGACAACATTTAAATGGACATTAGAATATTATTAGAAGCATATGATTAAAATAAAACACAAAATGCATGTCATGGAACAAATGCTACATACTTTGACGGAGATATGTTGTCCCAGGTACTTACATTAATAAAGAGGAAAACCTAAAAATTTTTGTGCTAAGCATTCGATTCATGAAAGTATTAAAAGCAACACCAACATGAATTTAAAGAAAGTAGAAAAAAAAGAAATAACAAAGTAAAAGCAAAACTCACACTCTCACTTGATTTTCTCTATTGCTTGCTCCATTTCAACCACACAGGAGCTTCAATGACCTTTGAACGTGCCAAGCATTGCTCTTACCTTGCCAGATGCTGATGTCTCTGCTTCTAGTCTTTCCCTCCTGAAACCCACAAGATTTACTCCCTACTCTTACTCAGGCCTTTTCCCAAATGGGACTTCACTGAAGCCTTTCCTGACCCTCTAATACAAAATTCCATCCCTATTTCCACACTTCGTAATTGCTCTACCTTGGCAGAATTTTTCCACTGGATAGATCACATTTAACGGAGACTATACTTTTACACAATTATTTGTATGTCTCTTTACATTAGAATGTAAGTTTCATCAGATAAAGGAGTTTTAAACTTTTGCCTGCAGCACCTAGAAGAATGCTCAGCTATTAATGGAAAATTGATGACTATTTGTAAGGTAAATAACATTGATGAATAAAAAAACAAACTACAATACTAGAAAAATAAAGTTAAAAATATGCTTCTTTGAAAAATGTATAAAATAAGTAATTGGCAAATTAATTTTTCTAAGTAAGATTTTAAAAATAATCTGGATAGTGTGTGCCATTTTATCTCAATGCATTTGATAAACTAGATGAAACAAATACATTTATTACAGAATGCTATTTAGAAAAAGAAAATAACTTAAGAAGAAATAGAAAATTCAAGAGGTAAGTGTCAATTTGTCTAAGACTGAATTCCTACATGCTGGCTTTCCTGGAAAAGGAGTTGGGCTCATGAAGAATTCTGTGAAAACTGGCCGGAGCCTGGTGCTTAATACGATCAGTCCTGGAAGAAGGCTCACAGAGGAGATCAAGCCACTACCCAACCATGTATGTAGCTAAATCACAAGTTTTGGAACTTCAGCAGGAAAAGGACTGGTGCTCCATAATTCTTAAAAGCTAAGGTGGTAAAAAACAGAGAGTACAGGGTTCTACTTGATTGTATTGCTGTAGTTGCAGGACTTGCATTACAGCTCTTGATCACATCAGGGTGCTTCACTAGGCCGTGACTGTTTAAGAGCCTGCCATGTGCCATCCCTAATTTCACCAGTGAAAACCTAGTCATGCATGTTAAAAAACCTGCAGCTCAATGGCCAGAATTTCTCCTATAGGAATCTGGTGCTCAGCCTTGCAAGATCCTGTGTGCTGTTCCAGAATCCATTAAGCAATGGTGGAACTTCAGGCTGCATACTGCTCCTGCCTCTGTTGTCTCCCAAAAAAAGCTTTCCCAGAACACCAGTTGTGTGTCTTCTCTAGAAGTTCACCTTCCATCGGGCAAGTAAACTTCAAAGAGATTTTCAATAAAACAAATCACATCAGTTGTTGCAAAAAAAAACAAAAACAAAACAAAAACAAAAGAACAACAGCAACAAAACCTAGAAACATCTATAGTGGAATCCTATAAAATATTCTGGGAACAAATAATTTTTTCAATCTTACATAAATTCTTCCAGAGATGAAAAAAAGAAGGCTATCCAATTAACTTTTTAAAACAGATGAGCATATTTTGGTATCAAAGCTATATAGAAACAACACAGTCCAGAATGGCCAATATTACTGGTGCACACATATGTGTAAGTGGTAGTTAGAGAAACAGGGAGGGAGATAAAGAGGCAAGAGGAAGAAAAGGGTAAAGGCATTAATATCACCTTAATATATGAATAGCAGGGACACTACCAGAGAAGTAATATCTCTCTCTTCTAGAACAAGCAATAGAGACTTTTTTTTTAAGATACAGGTTCTTGCTTTTTTGCCCAGGCTGGAGTGCAGTGACATGATCATAGCTCACTGCAGCCTCAAACTCCTGAGCTCAAGAGATCCTCTCACCTCAGCCTCCTGGTAGCTGGGACAACAGGTGCACACAACCACATCTAGCTAAATTTTTAATTTTGTTTTGTTTGTCAAAGATGGGGTCTCACTATGTTGCCCAGGCTCATGGGCTTAAGTATATTATTTACAGTTACAAAAGGAATGAGAAAAGCATTTAAACAATAATTTAAAACTTGACTGGTGAACAGGCTGAAGAATGGTGCAAAATGTGAATTACATACCCGTCTGTAGTATAAGGAAGTTGAAATATATGTTTTATTCCTAAAAGATTAATAAATAAAGGATTGATCAAGTTGTTTAGAGATATTGCAGTAACCATTAGAAGAATTAAATATTAACTGTTCAAACATGGTTTCCTCTGGAGAGAGAGTCTAGGAGAATATGAAGTTGAGGTAGGAAAATATTGCTTTTCTTTATACATCCTTATGAATAATTAAATTCCTCACCAATGCATTGCTTTGATGAAAAAAATCAAATTTGATTACTCCAAGCCCCTGTTTTTAATTTAGTTAACAGCTTCACGCTACTTGAGTAGTGCTAGATACTTAGAGCATGTAAGACCCTGTGGAATGAGGCCTAACTCAGTCCACCTGCCTTCATCTCTCCCCTCTCTGCACTAGACGCAGTGATCTCCCACTTCCTCAGCGCCATACTCTCTCTAGCCCCAGAGTCTTGTTATCTTGATGTTCTCTCTGTCCGAGAAACTCTTCCTTCTCCCTATTGCCTTAGTCCACGGAACTAAGAGTTTTCAAATCTCAGATCAAAATCACCTATTCTGAGAAGTCTTTCTTGTCTACATTCCTCACTAGTCTGCCATGTTTCTTTTTCATATACTCCCCTAGAATTATATTCTAAAAGCACATTTTTATTTTGAAATTATAAATTATTAATGTAATTAATGCATATTCTATTAATGCATGCATTTTTAATATGTAACTTCAAAATAAAATAAAATTATATGATTAATATTGGTCTCCTTGATTAGATACTAACGGCCATAACATCATGG
Source organism: Cheracebus regulus (assembly GCA_963574635.1). Lineage (NCBI taxonomy): Eukaryota > Metazoa > Chordata > Mammalia > Primates > Pitheciidae > Cheracebus > Cheracebus regulus. The sequence continues at coordinate 198,079 of CAUYQU010093984.1, read as the reverse complement.
GCGTGTATTTTTTTCATCATTATTTCTCCATTGCTTAAATGGACACAAAACAGGTGGACCACCTGTAGTCTCAGCTGCTCCAGATGCTGGGGCAGGAGGATTGCTTGAAGCCAGGAGGTTGAGATAAGCCTGGGCAACATAGTGAGACCCCATCTCTACAAAATTTTTTAAAAAAATTTTCTGTGAATTGTGGCACATGCATGTAGTCCCAGCTACTCAGAAGGCTGAGGTGGGAGGATCCTGTGAGCCCAGGAGTTTGAGGCTGCAGTGAACCATGATTGTGCCACTGCACTCCAGCCTGGGTGACAGAGCAAGATCACCATCTCTAAATAAATAAATAAATAGGTAGGTAGATAATTATTGAACAAATAAATGAGTTATTGATTGAATAAAGAATGATGAGGAAACAATTTTGAGCCATTGTAAAAAACATGACAGTTTCCAATTTATTTTTTCCTTTCATCTTAAGATGGTACTAGGGTTTATGGTTTCTGTTTTAAGATCTGTAGTTTATATTTGTTTTTGCTGAAGTTCAGCAAATTGGACTTGGCATTTGGGATCCTCTTAGTGGTATATAGTGTTAATATTGCCTTCATACTCCCACAGGGAGCCCTCATGATTGATAGCATGCAGAACTCATAATAGGATATCTGGATTGCCTGTGTTCCCTTGTTTACAATCCAGGGCAACAGCTGGTCAGTCTTCCAAAGTATTCATCACTGCTTTAAATTTCCACAATGGCAAGTTAATCAGGGGAAGAAACATTTTTCTCCTTATTTCCATTATTTGTCTCAAAGATATATTAGAATTGCTTTGCATCATTTAATGCCTACAACAATCTTCTTATAGATGAGGAGCCTAACATTTAGAAATTAAATGTCTTATTGAACATCATATAGTAAGTAGAGGTAGAGTAAGCAGAGACACTTTTTCAGACTCTTTGTAAAGTACCCCTTATGTCTCTTCTTTCGTGTCACTTAAAGAATCACCAACTATGGTAGAATTGAATTGTTGTACTCAATTCTTTTCTACCACCATGAAAGAGACTTACACATTCTCACTTGTCACCATGCAATTCCATTGTCTCCTTGAGGGAAGAACATAGTTTCCCACTTGGCTATGTGAGTTACTTTGGTCAAAAAAAAAAAATGTGAGGGGGAGTGACATATACCATGTTTACACAAAAACTTTAGGCTGGGTGTGGTGGCTCCTGTCTATAATTCCAGCACTTTGGGAGGCCTAGCTGGGAAAACCACTTGAGCTCAAGAGTTCAAGACTAGCCAGGGCAACACAGGGAGACCCTAGCTCTACAAAAGAAAAAAGAATAGCTGGGCATGATAGCACATACCAGTAGTCCTAGCTACTCAGGTGGCTGGATGAGAGGATCACTTGAGCCCGGGAGGTTGAGGCTGCAGTGAGCTAAGATGATGCCCCTACACTCCAGCCTGGGCAACAGAGAGGAAACTTGTCTCAAAAAATAAAACAAAACAAAATGTTAAGATCATTGGTTGTGACCATTGCTTTTCTCCTTCTACCATGAGAACAGCATATTTCATATATGGGTGACTCTTTCAGCCTGGATCCCAGAAGGAGAAAGAAATGCAGTAGAGCTAAGACAAGTCTAACCTATAGCTGACATGTAATATGAACAAGAAATAAACATTTGCATTTCTAAGCTACTAGTATTTGCAAATCGTTTATTACTATAGCATAACTCAGCAAATGCTGACTGCCATACTAACTAACTTAGCAATTACTGTATGCTTGGCAGAATACAAATATTATATTTTATATTGTATGCCAGGCAGAATAGTAAGCATTTTGTCTAACGATATCATTTGATCCTTATACAAACCTATGAATCTGATATAATGATCCTATCTTCCATATGAAGAAACCAAAGCTTAGGAAGACCATGTAAAGAGTGGGGTAGATTCAGGAATGAAAATCAAGCTGTATGACACCTGAGCATGGTTAATTAACTCCTCTATCAAAATCCCTCCATACATCCAAGGGCATTTGAGACCCAACACTTTGATGGACTAAACTTCAATTTTTAAAGGCCTTGAAACATTATAAAATGACATGATTTATTAAGTACTTTCAAGATATGAATTACTCAAATGGGTAGAATTAGCACAGTAGGAGATGTGTCCATTTACTGCTTCTAGGCTCAAGAAACCAAGTCATGCAGAGAATCTTACCCTCTGACCTATGCATTTGGGATCATCTTCTGTAATATTAGATTTAATCAAATTCTCTCTATACAATTATTTATGTGTTTTGCTTTTAGCTGCTATGTTTACGGTTCAGGCTCAGCTAGGGGTATAATTATTTTGAAAGGCAGTGGAAAGAAAAATCATCTAACATTAAGTAGATCTAATGTATAGTCATCCTTTCAAAACCAACTAGATATTTAATATTTGACATATCACCCTGATCCCAATTACCTTATGTGTAAAATGGAGCTGAAAGTACTTCACAGCTTATTGACTGGGAGCTGGAAATAAATGATCTCTGCAGGAATTATATAACTCTCAGCAGGATGATTAATTGTTCTATGTTAGCCCACAGCCTAATGGCTGAGACATAGAAAAAGAATGGTATAGTGGAACAAGAACTGGTTTGGAAGACAAGACCTTCTTCTGCTGCTAGTTTCTTTTATGATTCTCAGCAAATCGTTCATGCGATCTAGACCTTGTTTCACCATTTCATTGTCCATTTTCCTGTCTTGAATAATGACAGGATGCTGGGTGCGGTGGCGCACACCTGTAATCCCAGCACTTTGGGAGGCTGAGGCAGGCGGGTCACAAGGTCAGCAGATTGAGACCATTCTGGCCAACATGGTGAAAGCCCATCTCCATATCTACTAAAATAAAGAAACTAGCTGGACATGGTGGCATGTGCCTGTGGTCCCAGCTACTCGGGTGGCTGAGGCGGGAGAATGGCTGTAACCCAGGAGGTGGAGGTTGCAGTGAGCCGAGATCGTGCCACTGCACTCTAGCCTGGCAACAGAGCGAGACTCGGTCTGAAAAAAAAAGGAAAAAGAGACAGGATAGGAGAATGTGTCCTCCTTTGCCTGTTAGCTTGAAAAGGCACTAAAGGTAAGTACTTTGCATTTAGTGTTTAAAATGCAACTATAGGATGAGCTTACTACAACATATACCATGTCATCAAGTTGACAGTGATGTGAAAATTTCTTATAGATAGAATTATATATAGCTATATTCTTTCAAATGAATGTTTCTCTTTTGTTCTTGCATGCTTGCATTTAGTACAGATTCTTTTGTTAAATCAGTGATCAGTAACTTTTTGTTTTTGATGATGATCTTTTTCTGGTTTTTAATATTTTGAAAGCCAGTGTTTCAGTAGTCATTTTCTGTAAGGCCACATTTGTCTATGAAGCAAAGTTTTATTTTAGAATATCAAGGTAGCACCAACTGTCCTTTATCTACATTGATGGGTTTCTATATTGTTAGATTGGTTCAATTCTCTTATTCTCATTATTTAAAGTACATAGTTATATGGACTACATTTGATAAAGGTATGCATGAAAAGTATAAATATGTATACCAGTGTGATTTTAAATGTCATCCTTCAATGCTCATATGAAAAGAATTCAATGATATGTAGGATGGTAGATTCAAATTAGATTTCTCGCCTAACATTTTTAATATTTGATTTCTTATTAAGCAAATAAAATAGGTGATAATGTATTAAAACCTTGCTCCTGAAAAATAGTCGTTCTGTGAATGGCTGTCAGCACTTTAGGGTAGCATTAAAGCCACCATGTTCTCCTGTATCTGGGGAGCACTGTCACAGTGTTTGATTACTTCACCTAACAGGCTTTCAGAAAGATAGACCCCGATGTGGCAGCTTGTAGCTATACATTAGTGTAGTTTGTATTACAGCCAATTGCCGTCTGACCTCTCCTCCCAGCAGAGGCAGTGTAGTGCCATCTGTACATCTTTTAGTCACATTAAATCATGTCATTTAAAGGGCCTCTGAATGTGAACAAGTTTACCTTATGCTTAGGAGAGAAATTAGTCAAACTGCCAAACTGCAAGTCTGTGTTCATTTACACTCACCAATTTTCATATTGTTTTAATCCTTTATTTTCTGGACTGATAATTCAACTGTCAGGGACTGCTATCTGTTCAAAATTGGCTACTGTCATAACTAGAATATCACTAAAAATTTTTTTAAAAGGTCATTCAGATAATTTAAACTTTATATTTACATGCCAAATAGGTCCCAAGGTTGGAGTCTGAACTACATTCCCAATCAGGATATGGATTTTTCAGGCATAATTTGGCCCAGGGGCTTCCTTGCCAATGTATATTTACATGAAAGACCCAGGGATTTCATAAGGCACAAGCTACTCTAAAAGAGAGAATTGAAATGACCAAGTCTATTGAAGGAACACCTTCTAGGCCCATGGGCATGGATATGGCCTAGACCTGGACAATCAAAATATGCCATTAACCTAGGCACAGTAATTTTCTCCTCCAAGGAATGCACATGTGACTAGGCTAAAGCCAATGAGAACTCTCCCCCAATTTTCTTTGCAGAGAATAGGATAAGATTGTCTCTTTGAGATGAACTCGCTACACTTGAAGAACATGATTATGGTTGTGCCAGTGACCATCTTAGTGGAACAGAGAGTAGATCTGCTTTATAACTGGGAAGACAGAGGCCTCATTACAGTACTTAAGCTTCTTCCTTTATGTCAGCCAGACTGCAGCAGAAGTAGGATTTCTGGACCTTTGGACTTAAAAATTACATAAGCTTTTGTTTATTTGTTTTTCACTTGCTTGTTCAAGTCAGTGGTTCTCAAAGTGTGATCTCTGTAACAGCAGCATTAACATGACCTGAGAACTGGTTAGAAATGCTCGTTCTAAGGCCATGCTTTCTAAATCAGAAGCTCTGGGAAGAGGGAAGAAGTATAACAGACTCTCCAAGTAATTCTGATGAATTAAAGTTTGAAAAACACCGGTTTAAGGTATTTTGAATCAAGTTTCTAGCCTTCTTCAATTGGCCAAGTCCTGATATAGCAGTGACAAATAAGAACTTTTGTAACAGTGCTAATAGTAATCAGAAAAATTTTGGTTAAAAGGTGCTCTTACTTGACCATGTCAGAGATCCGGTGTTGAATAAAGAGACTCTCTCAGGAGATTCCTGGAGCCTCTGTTCTTAGGTCAGCACCATACCGACTTAGCCTCAAGTGGAGTCACAGACCCCTGGGAGACAAGTGTTGAAGAATCCACTCCATCTGGGACTTCAAATTATTAGAATTTTTAAATTGTGAAGATATGGTTAGGAATCTTCTCTGCAACTTAAAGTCGGCTTGAACAAACTCTATTTAAAAGAACGGCTTAATTTTAATTTCAATATCTACATTTAGAAGAGAATCTTTATAGATTGTCTCAAGAGGGAGATTTAGTCCCTCGATCTAAATATCTCTGCCTTTGATCCAAATCATTCCAATTTACTATAACATAAGAGGGTGCCTTTTTTCAACTGGCTTAATGCTGAATACTGTGTCATCAAGGTAAAAATATAGTCAGAAATCTCTTATAAACTAATGGCATAAAAGCAGTATGTTCCCTGATTAACAATGAAAATATAAAATGTATGCTTCTAAGAAGTATTGCATCCTTGATCAAAAAATTTAAATAAAACAAAAAACCACTGTCCTTCACATGCTTATGAATGCAGAATATGCCACATGGAAAGCAGTAGGTTTCCTTTAGTGTTATTTTTAAATATTTAGACATCTCTGTGATGCATGTTGATGATTTGGCATATTTAATTCTCATGATACCTTCTTTTGAGAGGATTTATGCTTTGAACCATATCTAAGATCTGAAAAATTATTGCCTTAATTACAAAAATAGTATCTCTTTGTACACTTTGTATATTTCATAAGTTTGAGTATGATTACCAGTAATTACTTATTAACTGTAAAACCTGGGCTAACAAACAGAAATATGTTAGTCTATAAATTCTTTGCAAGGATATTGACAAAATTGACAACATATTTAACATTTAGTCACAATTAGAGGTTATACTATATGAAGTTGCCTTTTGCAAGCTATGATTGTCTCCACAGTTCAGAGGGCTTGCATGGATGGGACCTGTATTGCTATTCATGGGAGCAAGTTTCCCGTTGGAAGTATGTGTTCGTATTTGAGTAGAGGCTTCTTTTCCAAGACCCAGGTAGGCTCAAAAATTCCATGGGTACATATCAGTACTTTAAAGAAAACTGTTTCTGAAATTTAGGGTAAACGTGAAAAACATCATCAAAACAGAAAGCCAGATTGTTCTTGGTCCTTATTAATAGTCTCCTAAGACATTGAAACATAATTCAGCCAACTCATGGAAAATTCTTACATCAATTTTTACTGTATATATGTTTTTTGGCTTTTTAAAATCAGTTTAACAACAAACGGGCATAAACATTGAGGTCAAACAAACATTTGCTAAAATTCTGGTCGTACCAAATACGTACCAGCTGTATGGGGTTAGGCAATATGCTTTTGTGAGGCTTTGTTTCTTTAAGATGAAATGAAGATAATTGACACCAATATTCCTCACATCATGTCCTACAATGTCCCGCATAACAAACCTCTGCTTATCTTTTAAAGTGCAACAAAATGAATGCAACTGGAGGCCATTATCTTAACGTGGAATTAATGCAGAAACAGAAAACTAAATGCTATGTACTCTCACTTATAAGTGGGAGCTAAATATTGGGTTCTCATCGACATAAAGGTGGCAACAGTGGAAACTAGGAACTAATAGAAGGGGAGGTGGGGGAGAGAGTTGAAAAACGAACTATTGAGTACTATGCTAGGTACCCGAATGACGCGGTTATTCCTACCCCAAGCCTCAGCATCGTGCGATATACCCAGGAAAAAAACCTGCACATGTTCCCTCTTCATCTAAAATAAAAGTTGAAAAAAAGAGTAAAATTCAAAGAAGTGGTTACGAAAAATAAAATGCAAGGTGATTTGGAATGTTGATGCTCATGGTATATGTAGGTCTGTAAGTGTGGTTACCAACACTGCACTTTCAGTCGGAGGATACATTTTCCAAGCAGAAAATGACCATTTTTCAGTCAAGGATCTAGTAAGTGTACTGACATTCATGCCTCAGGGTGACTTTTTTTTGCCAAAAAAAAAGAAAAAAACTTCCCCTGATTCTGCTAGTCTGGGCTATATGATCTGCCTTTGTGCTTCTCCAATACTATATTCATTCTGCTATCAACAGCTTTTAGAACATACTGTCTTCTCTCTTATCCATTATAATGCAAGCTCCTTGAATACTGAATTGTTATATCATTTGCTTTGAAATTTCACCATCTACTGCAAGGTAAAGCATTTGTCACCATCAGTAAGAGCTGTTGATTAATTATAGTCCCCTATCTTTTATAAGCTGTTTATGTATTCATACTACAAAAATATAAAATTAGAAAACTGGATAAAATATAATGTTGCAGGGATATAGATACACAGCAAGCCTCGTGTGCTGCAGGTGCATGTGGATTTGTGCAGCCCTTCTGGAAAGCTGCCTGTCATACTTAGCCAAATCAAATATAAACTCACCTACAGCCCAGCAATTCTGCTCCTAGGCATGTATCATAGAGAAATTCTCAGAGAGGTGTGTAAGGGGATTTGTTAAATGATGCTAATGTTAGTGTTACTTCTGGTAGCAGAGAGTTGGAGGCAATTGAAGTGTCCATCTCTAGGGGGGTGGACAGATCTATTGTGGTTGGCGGCACGTATCACATGCTGTACTCTGCAGCATTCAGTAATAATGGAACCAGATAGGTGACTACACAGAAAAATGTGTGAATCTTTAAAAGATAAGGCTGAGTGAAAAGATAAGGACGATAAACTGTAACACAATGTCATTTAAAATTTACGCACACAAAAAAGCAACATACATTTTAGTGTTTTGAAATAATTTAAACTTTTATTTTAGATTCAGGAGTACTTTGTTACCCTGAATCTTTGTATGTTGCATGATGCTGAGGTTTGGGGTACAACGGATCTTGTCACCCACGTAGTGAGCATAATATCCAGTAGTTAGTTTTTCAACCCTGGCCTCCTCTCCCTACCCCTTCTAATAGTTCCTCGTGTCTATTGTCATCTTCATGTCCACGAATACTTCATGTTTAGCTCCCACTTGTAAGCGAGAACATGCAGTATTTGATTTTCTCTTCCAAATCAAACATTTTCAGGAACACCAAAAACCAAAAGAATGTATGCCAGATACATTCTTTCGGAATGGTTCCTTTGGTAGGAGAAAGAAAATGAAAATGCTGAATGCTGATAAAAGGGAAAAAAATAAAAAGAAAATAAACTGTAACACAATGTTATTTAAAATTTATGCACACAAAACAGCAACGTATATTTTACTTTTTGGAAATAATTTAAACTTTCATTTGAGATCCAGGGGTACTTTGTTACCTGACTCTTTGTATGTTGTATGATGCTAAGGTTTGGGGTGTGACTGATCCTGTTCGTACCCCAAAAAGAGGTTAAAAGAGACATAAACAAAAAGTCCTATAAGAGCTTTTAAGAAATTTGTGTAATCAAAAAAGCACTGACAAACCACAAATATTTCTGAAACTTAGCAACTATTAATTGGCACTGCTGAAAGAGGAAGAAGTTAAAGATTATAGAAAGGGGAAAAACTTAGATGCTGTTATCTAAGAATAAGCGTTGTCTTCTTAGAAATGAAAGAAATATTTAATCCTATGCCAGAAGGGAAAAGATGAGAACCACTGAATCTGCATCCTTTGCTGTCGGAATCACATGTTTGGCATTTGAAGAAGTTTCTCCTCAAGGGCCAGTCTTGAAATCAGATCTCCCTGTTCACAGCCTTTTTCTTTTTTAACCAAAAATAAGAAACAGAAATTGATAGTCATCGAGAGAAACAGAAGACTCATGGAACAAATAATAGTTCTTTTTTAATCATGGAAGTGAGGTACTGTTAATCAAGCACAAACACGCTACATAAGCAACAGCAGCAAATGGAAAGGGAGCAAAAAGTGAGTAACAAGGATACGGTCAAGCGACGGTCTGAAATCTAGACGGAAGACTGGGCCCGAGACTGCAGCTTCCTCACACTGCGTCCTGGGAAAGTGAAACGAGAAAGCAGAGTTTGGTGAGAAAACAATCTCTTCAGTTATGTGTACACAGATATTTCAATTTCTGTAAATTTCATTTCATATTTTATTTCTCAATGCAATCAAAGCTTTTCTAATTGCTTTCTGAATTTATAGAAAAGGGAGTTTTAACTAGGTTATGAGCCAAATACCTTCTTGAGAAAATTTAGACAATTTTCTCTGCTTCCTTACCTATGACCGTTTTTCACCTGCGAACAGCCCCGGTTGTAGCCATTTTTATCATAATTTAGCCATCTCTAAAGCCACGATTCTCAAACTTTATGCACTTTAGTAAGAATTCCCTTGATAATGTGTGAAAATGGCACATTCTTTGGACATCTCTCCCCCAGAAATTCCGAGTGGGGCTCAGAAATCTGCATTTCTACCAATTCTAGTCTAGATGACAGTCTTTGTAATCCACATTTTATGGAATATCTCCAAAGGGCTGATTGTGGAAATTGGAAAATAATATATATCTGTAAATGTCACATTAGTTAAGGCAAAGTCATCACAGAAGTAAAAGTTGGAAGCATTAGGCTATGACCCATAAAATGGGCAAATTTTAAAATTTTCTCTCATATCAATGTGAAGGATTCCAATGTATTTTCAAATAAAAGAAAACACTACTTTTAGTGTACTCATATTTAAGACACTTAAAATCCAAAATTATGGGATAAAAAAAGACTTAGTTGAGCTGAGATAGTGGTTATTCTGAAAGCTGTCCTAAATGGGAGGGCTTCCTAACTTCTCTCCCTAGAACCCATCCTCTGCCAGTAAACATGCATTTACTCAGTTACCCAGGATGCTGTATTTTTTATAGCAGTGCAGACAGAAGAAAATTATTACCATTTTGATACCAAGAAACAAAACATTGAAAACATTGCTATTCCTGGTTCTTCTTCCTCAACTCCTCCATAACTCAGTCCAGGCCATGTTCCTACGTGGATTTATCCAGCTAAGGCTGATACAGAGTGCTAGTCACCCCAGGAAGAGTGAGGCGGTGCATCTCTTCTCCTGTATAGTGCACTGTAACCCCTGTGGAAGGGCAGAGCATGTAAGGCTAATCATCTCATGCTTTTGAAGAAATAGGCTGGGTCCTTGAAGAACAAACATGCCATTTTATGCTCTAATAGGAGAATCACTGTCCATGATCAAATGATACATTAGAAAAGCGTAGAAGCAAGTAAGCAATTGAGCAGATTAAGTAGCATAGCTCATGTACCAACTAAGGGAAACAGAAACAAGCTCAAATCTCTATAACTGCGCATTTCTGTTTCAAATTGTGTTCTACTATTGATAAATGTTGAAGTAGCAATTTTAGAATGTGGAACCATCTTTGACTTATAAAGGAGACTAAGGTGATAGAAAGAATGGCTTGGGATGTACTAAGATACAAAGTGCATTTAGAGAAATGATCAGAGTTGCAATATTTCTCAGTAGTATTTCTAAATATCCTCTCAAAATTTATATTGAAAGGGAGACTTTTAGGACAGGACAGATACTTGACGAAAAGTAATTGAGTTACAGTTAGTAATTGAAGGATTCTATGGGAGCCTCCAGTTTTAACATATAATCTCTCCCATGTAAGCATTTTCTTTAACATAGGTACAATAACAGCATTTGCATTTGTTTTCATTATGCTGATGCAAAATTTACATGTTTAACTCGGTGTGTAAACACATAAAATTATTCGCTCTGAATAGCTATTTGCAATTTAATCAAGTAGGATGATGTTACAAGTATTCCTTTCCTTATCGTTTTCTCCATAAAGAATATTTAATTTTTCAGGCAGCCCCTCTCCTCCTTTTAGATAACTTTCAAGGTATCAGATCTAGAACGTTTTACCAGCACTGTATGGGAGCTTCAGTTGCATCTGTGGGTGTTTTGTCCCCAATCATTTCCCTATTTTTGTAGAACTATGGCTCCTGTTAGTCTTTCAATCAGATTTGGGAGAAAAAAAAAAACAGTTTCTCTGGCATGCCTGCCTTCCTTCTTCTCATTTCAATGGGTGCCATTACCAATATCTGCACTGAACAAAGAGACAAGAAACAGAGTCGTCATGTCTCAGTCCAAATTTTGAAACCCATAAGGGTTATTTTTCTTCTCTCTACACCATTTGATTCACTTTCTTATAAAGTTAAAGGCAGGCTTGCTTAAGTTTTATCTTGTTTTCATTTGCTCAAGCTCCGTTTCTCAGTTCCGGATGTTCTGAAGATTATGTGTAGAGATCTGACACCCATCTTTTCTTGGCTATGGAATCCTGGCAGATTAACTATGAACACAATAGCACTGCATTCTTTTTAAGGCTACCAGAGAAATGCCTTCCACTCCTGCCCTTAGTTTAGTAGTGTATGTATTTTAAAACAAATCGGTCAAGTCTAAAAGGGATTTTTTATAATAAAAATGTTAAAGGTACAAGGAGATGAAAAAAGGTGTTTGGTGAATCATTTCTGATCATTTTAAAGGACAGTCTTAGAATTTCCAAGAAGCTAGAATTCCAGGGGATAATTTCATAAGTATGTTTAGCTATTTTTCATAAGTATGTTTAATTTTTTTTAAAGATTATGCTGTTGCCAGAGAAATTTTCTTTTTTCCAAATCTAATGTTTACTTTTCTTATATCTTAAGACTATACTTTCAGCTTAATCTTGTAGCAGGTGCCTTTATTTAAAAAAAACAAAGATTATGCCATTAAAAAATATGTCCAAAGTGAAGCAAAGTGTAACTACGGTAGTTGGAAAATATAAAATATTTGGCTGAGACATCTGACAGACAACAAATAAACTGGAAAAAGAGATGTCCTCATTATAACAATAGCTATTCCCAACTTTGCTATCCAAAGATTAATTTATCCTTCCCATTTCCTTCTTTGCCTCATATTCTTCCTCCTCCTTCTTGCTGTTACTGTAATGATCAGATTCTGTTCTCTCTGAAGGCAGAGAAACTCTTTATTTTGCTCTCCATCAAATTGCTACAGAATTTAAGCTAGACCCCTTGAAGGAGTTTGTTCATGGCTATATTTCTGACCCTTAGCAAATGCACAATAAGTATCTGTTGAAAGAATGATTAATTGAATGAACGAGTGAAAAAGATGTCATGTCCCCACTGATGTTGACAGGTAGTCTTCCAAACAACATGAATTCTCTCTTTTATATTTTTCCTTAGGTGATAATTATAAATTCATGTCATAATCACCTTCAATGTATTTTGCATATGAAGGTTTCCAGATTTTGAAAGCCACCCAAGTGAAATCATTCCTGTACTTTTTAATAAAAAAAAAAAACATGTCCATGTATTAATAACAAAACTAGAAAATATAACCAATGAAGTAATTTGGAATCAGACAAGATGCCCCTAATTTTAGCTTGAATGAATGTTTTCTACTTTAATTTATGGGGCTGCTTTGTAGACAGCCAAAACCAAAGTGCTGCTCTTCAGAGACCTCCATAAAAGGAGATCATGCTACAGCCTTATTTGGAAATGTTTCTTTATGTTTCACGTGTTCTCCTTCCGTACAACTAAATTTAAATTCCCTAAAAGTATAAACTTTGCTCTGATGTAATCCCAGGAAACAGACATTACATCTGAATAACCATACATCTTTTATGCTGAAATTGAGTCGCTCATCAAATTTCATTTAATTTTTTGGTGATGCTTATTTACCACTTTAAAAAGTATGCTTATAGTTTTCTTCCGGATTTTTTTCCCCTGAGCTTGGTGGAATTTCCTAATTTTAAAAGATTGAAGGAAAATTGGGTAAATGATTCTAAAATCGTGTTTCAGTTCACTTGTTTTTTTCTCCTTCAACTTCATAGTGCTACTCTTGCCTATCCTCTTGCCAGCTCTATCCATTCAGGGACACGTTTCAAGCAGTGTGAACTCTTTTAATTAGAGTTTATTTTTAGATATGTACATTACATTTAAAGTTTTATTTCACTTTGTAAAGTTTCATTTCAAAATAGAAAAGATACTTATTTTGTCTGCCAAACAGTCCTGTCCTTTGATGGTAGCACTTACTCCCCTAAACCTCTACAGTTGTTACTTCAAAGATTTAGGGCAAAATTAACTTAGAGTCATTTTTACCAAAGCAGAGACTTAGAAGACCTTTGCCCAGGATGATGTTTACACATAGTAGGTGCTCAGTAAACACGTGACTGATTGTGACCGTCATCATTATCTATTAAATATTGCTATTTTAAGTGCAAAATTTATAAGGAGAAAAATCAGTGCATGTGTCTATCGTTCTTTTTGTTCAATCAAAATGTACTTAGAGGCTGGGTGCAGTGGCTCACACCTGTAATCCCAGCAGTTTGGGAGGCCGAGGTGGGCAGATCACGAGGTCAGGAGATCAAGACCATTCTGGCCAACATGGTGAAACCCTGTTCCTACTAAATATACAAAAAAAAAAAAATTAGCTGAGCATAGTGGTACGTGCCTGTAGTCCCAGCTACTCTGGAGACTGAGGCAGAAGAATCGCTTGAACCCGGGGGGTGGAGGCTGTAGTGAGCCAAGATAGCACCACTGCACTCCAGCCTGGCCATAGAGTGAGACTTTGCCTCAAAAAAAAAAAAGAAGAACAGGAAAAGAAAAAAGAAAAAGAAAAGGAAATGTACTTAGAATAAATCACAAATATACAGATATACATTATACATTTTCTTTTCAGCTGAACTTCCCTGTGACATGTAAATTGACTTGCTTATGTTAATAGCAGCCATCTAGGAGTAGGTTTCTAAAGCACTGCATGATAATTAAATTGGGCATAATTCACAAACTGTATGCTACTTTGAAAATGGGCTCCTCTAAAAGGTATAAGCTAGAACAGAACATGCACCTCACAACTGTCTCTGAACAGATTCTCATTACAGAAAACCGCACACACAGTGTGGCAAAGATAATGTCAGCACTTAACGTAGAAAAATAATGCAACATGTTCTTCTTTTGGTTCATTTACTGCCATATGTTGCTTGAGTAATGAAAACCTATTTGGTGTAGAGACAGAAGTGGATGTACTCTGAAACCCTAGTCAATAATGAAGGCTTATATTTGCTATTTCTGGAATGACTGCTAAGTACTCAATTATGAAACATCTCCAGATTATTAGAAAATTTCATTTGATATGCTCCCTATAAAGAATAGAGGAGGGCATTTAGTTTTCTTTCTTCATTACCCAGTTACTGTGTAATGAAAATTCTTCCAAATTTGGAAATGCCTAATAACTATGCAGTTCTAATAGTACTAAATTAATTAATATTTAAACATTTTTATCTCCATAAGAGAATGCTATTAAAGAATTACTGGTTGCCCAAATACTCATATTTATCATTACTTTATATGATATCAAACAGGACTGTGAATTAAATATTAATTTAAATTCTTCTAAAATGTATCAAAAATTCTATTAATTATCTAAATTATTCTAGGTTGTGGAAAAATCTGGAGTACAAATAATAAACTTTATCAATATTTAAACAGAAGTGAATTAAATAACTTATTTAATATTACTGAGAAGCAATGTCTACAGCTCAAATCAGAACAAATAAAAACCATGTTTTGCTGTTTATTTTATATGATTGTGGAAGACAAATGAATTCTAAGGTACAAAAATAATTAGAAACACAAAGACAAATGATGGCAAATATTTTGTGAATTTGAATTTGGCTTCATAACTTTTCTGTTTGATTATGAAGAGATTTCTGCCAGGACAAAAAATAAACTGATAAATTTTTATAGAGTCATTCCATTAAGTTAACAAATTTTTCAGACATTTAGGCTGACTTGGAACCAAACTACAAATTTATGACTCTTAATCTAGTTTGAAATTATCCAACTCCCTGGTAAATGTGTGTAATTGTGTGGGATTACACTATGCTTAAACTCACCACAAAGATTTTTTTTATGTGTTAAGTTTAAACCCACAAATTTTTAGTTTACCATTTACCATTTATTGAGACAATCTCTTTCAATTTTGCATAGTATTTGGATAAATTAAAATGTAATGAAAAATAGGTACTTGAACATAGCCCTTAAAGCCTCGTGCAACTAAAAACAGTGGCCGATAAATTACAAAGAGAGAAATAAACCAGTTTACAGCGGCACTTTGCTAATGCTGAATTTTAAGTACATATCAAAAAGCACTAAAGTCAAACAAAGAAAATGTTTTACTAAATGGTTAGAAAACAAACTGAAGCCTTCAAAATAGAAACAACACCCTCCTTTCTTGCTCCTCCCCGTTCTACATATGTTATACTAAGCATTGTCTAAACATATATAAATTGCTTGTTTAGAACTTGGAAAGAATTTTAAGCAAAAACCATGTGACTATGGGAACAGAAACTTAGTCCTTCAAATTCAGGGTATCAGAAGCATGTCTTGCCGCTTTCAATCCTGTTCACAGATTCTAGAGCTCTCGCTACATGATGACTGGAGAACGATGGGATTTCTTCAGCTTCAAACCACTGATGTTAGCTCTAGGATTTTGAGGTAGAGCCGTATGACATTAGGAGTAGAATATGAATGATACGTCAAATTGAATCTCTGAGGGTGGAAGATAAGGGTAAGGTTGAAGTGGATGGTGTGAAGTAACAATGAAGAAGGAAAGGAAAGAAGTTAAAATAGGAGTTTTTAAGATGTGGTTTATCTTCCCCCGACCCTTTTTTGTTTCTTCCCTTATTGTCATTCCCTAAAAATAGTCTGGTTTGGACAGGCAATGGTTGGTTTCAAGGGAAAGTAAATACGACAGAACACGTGGTCAAATCGCATTTTTTCTACTTTTCATCTCATTCTTAGCTTTGCTTCACTCAGACATGTTATTTTTTCTTTCCTTTTGTGTTTTATTTCCAATATTTGTTCTCTTACCCCAGGCTTGGGCAGGAGGTGGCAGAGGTGGTAATCAGTAAAAATCTAATCAAAGCACAAAGAAGATAGTCATTTCTGTTGTCTTTCTTTCCCTGTAACTGCTCTTGCTTTTAGGATGAAGGATAAAGGACAAGAAAATTTTCTGTTCACCACTCTATCTCTTCTCTACTATTGGCTTCATAATTGTACATCCTGTTTAGACAGGAGGCAGGACTCAACTCTGACGGTGGGGCTTGGATCCCAGACCAAATGGAGGGCTAGATGAAATAGGGATAGGGGGCCAGCAGCTTGCCATAAGACATGCCCAACAATGTGCCAAGTCAGTTTATCATTGCCATGGCAACATGTGGAAGTTACCTACCACCTCTTTCCATGACAATGACCCAATGACCTGGAAGTTACCACCTTTTTTCTATATACTTCTGCATAATTTACACCTTAATTTTCATGTAACTAAAAATGGGTGTAAATATGACTGCGTAACTGCCTCAGAGCTACCACTATGGGCACATTGTCTATGGGGTAGCCCTTCTCTGCAAGGCGTAGCACCTCTGGTGTTGCTGTACACTGCTTCTCTACACTGCTGCTTCAATAAAAGGTGCTGTCTAATACCTCCAGCCCACCCTTAAATTCTTTCCTAGGAAAAACCAAAAGCACTCCTGGACTAAGCCCCAATTTTGAGGATCACCTCTCCTGTGTCACTGTCAGTCTAAACACTGCTGCTGTCCTGCCCTGGGATTTGGAGAAGTTCTGGCATGGCTCTGACCTGTAATCTTCTCACTTTTTTGTAACCCAAATAAACACTACAACCCCAAATGGTCCAGTCGAAACATTGTGTGATATTCAAAGAAACACAGTCCAGCCAACAATGTGAGTAAAATGTCACCCAGATCTTTACTTTCAGCTCTCAAAAGTCACAAAAGGAGATCCTGTTCAAAATTCAGAGTACCACTTTATATCCATTTTCTGTAATTTCTCTTGCTTTACCACTTTCTCCCATGCCTAGATGCTTTGAAACCCCTTTCTCTACCTCTAAACTTTCAGTTTTCTGACACAAATTGCCCTTTGGAGGATCTTTTTTCCTTTTCTCTTTCCTTTTAATTTGTTCTATGTTCTCATTCCAGTAAACTTCTACCCTTTCTGATACAAGTCTCTCAATCTCTTAGCTGATTTTCCCCCAACCCCCAATGCCCCAATATGTTTGATAAAGCGAGCAGGGAGATTATAATGTGGGGCATGAGGTGGGGAGAAGTAAAAATGTCAGAATTTCCTTAATAGGTAGGGGAATTTAAAGATGCCTGGAGGATTCACACATTAATATTTTTTGTCCTTGTTATAACATCGTCAATTATCTTCCTCCTTAGTTTTCTCCCTTTTAATTACAAATATGTTCAAGTCTCTCCCTAAATAATCCTCACAAACTTGTTTAAAATTCAACTTTTCAATGTAATCCTCAAACAACCCATAAAAGTAGCTTTCTTATGCTTCCTCTATTTTCTAATCTTCCTTTTTTAAAAACAAACAAAAAAATCCCACTGAAGCCTGGCTTTCATACTTGCTATAGGTTACCAGTTACTAAATGTAATGGCTTCTTTTCAGGTTTGCATTTTATGGATTTCTCTGAAGTCTTAACATTCTTTCTTGAAATTTCTCTGTTTCTGCCTCAACAAATTATTTTGTATTTATTTTTCTTGTGACTTTTTTTAGTCTGCTTTCCTTATATTCTTACTATGGACACATCCCAGAGGGCAGTCTCAACTATTTTGTGGATGACTCCCTCATCTACAACTGCAGACTTTTTTCTGCAGCGTTACCACAAGTCCCTTTGAAAGTCTAACAAGAGGCAGCAACACCTTCCACACGAATAAAAACAATGCCTATTCAATAAGCATATAAAGTTTTATATACAGCATCTCAAGCTGTATGGACTCCCTGAGATTCATCCATACACAACCTGCTCCAGAGCTAGATAGTGCTGCTATTACCATGTCTAGCTGAATATCCTTTATGCTCCTCAGCTTGTCAGGTTCTTAGCCCTCCCCGTAAATTTCTCTTACTCCATCAAAACTTTATTAAGTTCCTCCTGATTTCACTTTCAGCTACTGGCATCAGTATGCAATGGACCATTCAAACTAAAAACCCCTGCGTAATTCAGTGTCCTTCTCTCTCCCAGGTTATACCAATATGGCACCAAGTTCTGACAATTTCATGGAATCATTTCCTATGTATCTACTCTACCTGCTGTTATGTTAGTTAGGCTCTCTTCACATGTTTTTAAAAAAATTCTCCAACATTTTATTCTAGATTCCTCTCACTGTATTTTACCCTCATATTGTCAACCACTCTGTGAAGCTATCTTTCTAAAGCACAGATCTAACCTAATTCCATGCCTAAATACATTTGCTAACACCTTATTGCTTCAAGCAGGGTCACAAACTCAAATGCCCTTAGAAGCCAGATAAGGAATATAAATCAGTGAAACAATCATTGGGCAGGAAACAGCCCAGAGGTGGGGGGTCCTAGAGGCAGCTCCTGCTCAGTCCTTGCCATATAAAAATACATGTCTAATGTTGTCAAATATTTCAGCTTTTCAAGAGAAGGTAACGTTTATTTTTTTTTAAGTAAAATCTCTTAATTTTAAATGATTAGCTCAAGTTGTTTAAAGTATGAAGTAGGAAAAACTGTCAAGAACTTTGAAGGGTCTGACATTTTATCCTAATTGCAAGCTAATAATTTAGCCTATTATAGTTTCATGGGTGTTGGCAGAAGACATGAAAGATAAAGGACTTTATTGCTATGCTAATAACAGTAGCCACTGTCAACATGTGCCCTCATTCCCTGAGCCCAAATCCCACAGAGTGACATAAAGGAGACCAGGAGATAGCTACACACACAGTGGTTTGTATTACAGGAGAATTACCCCAAGTTTTGGGACCTGAATGTTTTATAATGGGCAGCAAGTTTGCAGGCCATCTACTCTGGAAGGAGGCACTGTTTTCCAGGTCTCTTCGCTATACAAACATCTCTGTAAAGACGGCATGGAAAAACAAAGGCAATCAGTACTTCTGCTTGCAAGATATGCAGAAACCTGAGGAACCCACAGAAAGTTGTCTCTCTACAGCCAAAATTAAAGCAGATTCATAGAGCAGCTCTAACCTGTGGGATGTGAGATTGTGACCTATGGTATAAGGCTGAGGTCATCACACTACAGCGTGCATACTGGCCATCTGTCTTTGTAAATACAATTTTCTTCATCATGAGCCATGCCAATTCACTTGTGTATGCCTATGGCTGCTTCTGTGTACCATGGCAAGGTTGAATAGTTGTCACAGAGAGCAAGCTTGAAATACGTCCTATTTGACCCTTTAAGGAAAAAAAGATACTTTTTTTTTACTGTACACTTGTATAGAGAATACAATTAGCATGTTATCTAGACTACTTTAAATGTTAGGATCAAAAATTAATGAATGAATTACAAAAATATCTTTTGAACAGTTACTGTTTGTCAGACAGGGTGCAAAATGGTGATGTTGCTAAAACAACCACAAAAAAATCATTCCTTATTTTCTAGGGACTCTGGGTCCAATAAAGGACACAGACAACAGAATAGCACAAATAACATAGCATAAAATTTCCTGTACTTTCTGTAACCACATGGATATGTGGGAGTAACCAGGATGGACAGTCTACATAGGCTGGGAGAGTAGGGAGGCTTCCAAAAGGAGAGTCTTCAAAGATGAAGATGTATTCCCTAGATACAGAAAGGAGTAAGGACATTCTACATACAGAAAGCAAAGGGTGCAGAACTTGGAGGTTCGAGAAAGAAGACAACACTGGGCCAATGTGTTTGGTAGAGAGAAAACATTAGGGATAAGAAAGGGCAGTGGCTATGTGACAGAGAGGAGACATGGGTGAAATGAGTAGGGACAAGTTCATCAAAGGCTTTGAATGTCTTGCTGAGGAGTTTATTCTAAAATAATGAGAGACTTAAGGTAAATATTATATGGCATTTTTTGAAGTTAGTGAGGCTGAAGAGAAAAAAAAGACCAGTGGTTGCATGACTCAGATATAAAATAATTAACACCAGAATGAAGCAGTAGGGAATGAAGAGGAGGAATGTATTAGTTTGTTCTCATACAGCTATAAAGAACTACCTGAGACTGGTTAATTTATGAAGAAAAGAGGTTTAATTGATTCACAGTTCTGTAGGCTGTACAGGAAGCATAGCTGGGAGGCCTCAGGAATCTCACAATCATGGCAGAAGGTGAAGGGGAAGCAAGCACATCTTTACATGGGAGCAGGAGAGAGAGAAAGAGGAAGTGCTACACTGGGAAACAACCAAATCTCATGAGAACTCCCTCACTATCATGAGAACAAGGAGGAAATCTGTCCCCATGATTAAATCACCTTCCACTAAGCCACTCCCCCAACATTAGGGATTCCAATTCAACATGAGATTTGGGTGAGGACACAAAGCCAAACCATATCAAGGAATGAGCTATGAAAGAAACGGTGATAAGATTAGATATACACGTTCTTTCGTGTGCCCTCTGATCTAGCCACATCAAATTATGTACCTTTCCTTGAATTCAGCATGCTTTTTCACATGTGTGTGTGGGTGCACATGTGTGTATTCTTTTCTGAGATGGGGAAGAAGGGAGCTCTTTCTGTACTTAGGGTTTCAGTGCCCACCAGAGTATAAGCAACCTGAGGGCAGGCACCATGGCTTGATTATCATTATACTCCTGTAACCCTATGAAGAGCTTGATACTAAGTAGAGGCTTAGAACATTGCTGGTAAATGAAATGAATGAATGAATGAATTTACCTTCTTTCCCACTCATTGATTAGAACTCAGCTCATAAAGAACTCCTCTTTATAAAGCTGAATTCCCTTTCTTTACTCTTGCTACTTTCCTCGGAGTACTGTATTCCTAGAGAAGCTTGCATTATTACAAGAAATAAAACAGAATAGTGATGGTCTCTGTCAGCCCCAGGAGAATTTTAGAACTCACAGGGGAAGTCTTATTCTTTATCCCATCTCTGGTGCCTGGTGCAGTACAGGCAGTTTATAGTTGTTGCCTAATAAATGTTAGTAAAATGAACATGCACTTACACTTTGCCAGGTTTATCTCTGATGAATCAATCATCTTTCTAAACAATTCAGACTGACTATTTATCATTCCTTTGGTAATTCAGTCCATGATCTGATCTTCAACTTTGATATATCTTTAGCCTGACAACAGTTTAATTGCTGGACTGTGCAGAGATGGTCACAGTCTCCCTCTTTTTGTGCCTGATCAAATGAGTGTATGCTTAATGTAGTGAAAACTTCAGACAACTCGGATGGCATCATGATGGCTAAGAACCATAAAAACAAAGAAGAGTATAAGCAGTTGCTTGTTTGTGCTCTAATTGTATAGGCACTGTTTTAGCTTACTATCTGCAAAATTAGAATGATATTAAGTTTATCCCGAGTGTAAAGTATGAATAGTAGGTGGTTAGGGGGTATTTTGGACTTAGAGAATCCTTTTCCAGCAATGGTTTGAAGATTCTTGATGCTGCTGCTATGTGCTTTTATCCCCTCTGAGAGCACTCCATTTGCCTCATTAACCATAGGACTTGAATTAATATGAATTATTGAAGTTATTTCTTGTTGTCTGCTTTTTAAAAAGCATTTGGCTAAACATCATTGTTCGTTTCACAGGAAATGCTGATTAACCCTTTAGCATAATTGTTTAAAATAAAGAAAACATAATATTGCCAGTTTTTTCAATGCCTTAAGACAGTGTTAATAATGAAATATAACATAGTTAATTATTATGACCCTTCCTCCCACTTCCATGGGGAGAAACGAAGTGTTATGAATATACAAGCAATAGAATTTCAATGGATTACCGTATTTCTTCTCTTCTTCTACTTTTGCACATCCTTTCTTCTATTATCACACATTGTCACTATCGACCTTGGATCTTCATCGTGTTTAACATTAAAAAGAAACCAGAGCATAGTCTTAGGCATTCAGCTAAAAGAAGAGTTTAGTAAACGATAGCTTTAGTCTTGAAGAACTAGAGAACTAGAAGACTGAAGAGCTCCTTTAGGTATTATTGTTTGAGATAGACATGTAAACTGGCTGAACCCCAATTGACAATGCTAATCAAGATTCATAAGTTTGGAGTGGACAAACCAGACAGAGGGTGGACCTTGCATACCAATTCTGAAGTGCGTTTATCCATGTCTGAGTGTGCTGCCATTACACATCTGTTTATAGGAGCAGGTAGACATGCTGACTATGTTGTTCTCCCATGCCTGAAAGAATCTTTAGGTGAACAGGGATGAAAGGCACTTCTCTAGGGTATACAGGCTTTCTCCAGATTTGCCAACATGGATACGTTTAGGTAGGCGTGATCTGGAGCTTTGTGCCCAAACCTGGTCACAAGGAGCTAGTATAATTAAATTAATCCTGATTCTCAGTAATATTACTATCTGCCTAGACTTCAAACAAGCTAATAGACCTCTCTTCATCCTTGATTTCCTCAACTTCACCATATGAAATTTTATAAGAATTAAATGGGGCATTCTATGCAAAAGAGTTTAAACAGTGTTGGCAGAGAGTAAGTTCTTAGTACCTATTTTGTTATTATTTTCTCCTATAAACCTTAAAAGGAAGCTCAGACAATCCTGGCTTCTTCTCGCTGACTTTCAGTGCAGTTGGAAAGGCTCTGTCAGATGGCAGTGGCTCCCTGAATCTTCCAGAATTTCCTGCTTTAGGCTGCAGGCATGACAGAAGATAAGATCTTACTTAGACATTGAAGGAAGGAGGTGGAGAAGAAAGGAAAGAGAGAACCAGAGAAAGGAAGGTGAAAAAGAAGAGATGAAAGAAGGAAAAAATAAAGGAGGAAAGAAATACCTTTTGCTCACAAGTTTTGACAGTCTATTATGAAGACAGCATTTGCTGATTAGCAAACTGTTTTAAAATTTGAACAGAAATAGTTATGTATGAAACAGAAAGCTAAGCCTTAACACATTGCAATACTGAGTCATGTTTGTCTTTATTTCAGTTGATCCCACAGTTGGTGTTGCCACCCATCACCTTATCAGTATGCAAAGCTTGGCTTTCCATTTTGAATTTGTTTTTTTAAAACTTACGTTAACATTTCTCTGTGAATAGTATCAATTTCTCATATAATGGTAAATGATAACTTTGCTTAATCCTGAAAGTGTAGTTTTTCTCTAACACTCTAAAATCATTTTATGTCTTAACACACACAAACAATAAAAAATACACTAGAACTGAAGATAAAGTAAGTCTTGGGTACTTCTGGTTCTAAGGATTACTTAAGAAAGTTAATGACTTATATTTGGCTATGAAATAATTTAGAAAAGAAAGGTAAAATCAATTTTTATGACTTTAAAAAAAACTCTCATGATTATTTAGCATGCTATTTATAAGCTCTGAACGCTACCATAAGAAAAACTACTATGTAAACTATGAAGCAAAAAGTAGACAATTTTGTCTTAGCTTTGAATAAATAAATACTAAAATTCTATCTACAAAAGATAATACCTAGTTGTACTTTACAAATATCATGTTTGTATAGCAGCTCATGGATATAAGTTTACATTCAAACTTGATTTAATTTTAAAATTGTTTCCATCAAAAAAATTTTTTTGACAATTATAACAGCCTAGCTGAAAGTCTTAGGCAATGTTAAAGTAGGCACTGAGAAGACACTTTTTTATTCCTCCTGATAGTCATTGATATAATTAACTGCCAGCAGCAAAGTTAGATATATATTCCATGGCCTTGAATTTGAGTCTAGCTAACTGGCCCCTGTGGGGCTAATGCCCATGACTTTGGCCTTTTTTACTATACTTAATAGTACAGAAACATAGATTCATTTGGCTCCTGAAGGATTAGAGCTTTCTCCATCTAGCCTCCTCTTCAATACCTACGCTGAATTTTTTCTTTTTTTGCTTTCAAGGAGCTAAATTTGGGGATAATTGGTGAGTGCTGATTCTTAAACTTAAAAAAAAAAAATCCTATTGGCAATATTTTTTTCTCTCTAGTAACAAAATATTAAAAACACCAAAGAGAAAAATGGAAATGTCCTAGCATTCCTAGAAGACATTGTTCTTTATGCTCCCTTTAGGGTAAGAAAGGAGGTGCTATTTCTTCTTCCTTGTTCTTAAAAAAGGGAGAGAATGCAAAGAATATTAGATCAGGAGAATGTTCTACTTTTTCGGTCTTATTAATATGCCCTTCCCACTGCTACCAGCCCTTCTCTTCTTTTCTTTCTTTCCCCACTTCTCTCACTAGCAACAATTTCCCGAGGACAGAGAGACTGATGATAGTGCAAATAGGGTCACATTTGGAGACAGGTTGGTGATATATGCTAATATCCACTCTGGACTAGCTGAGATCACCAATTTCATTTCTCTTGTTATCTATACCCTATGAACTGCAGCCTTCAGGGCAAAACGTATTTAACCTGCAACGAAACACTGCCCAGGAGCCATTCAGTGTTTATGTCAGTCTCTATTTTTATTTAGACACAATTAGAGTTACTTGGATTTCAAGATTTTTCCTGAGTTTCAGGTCAAAGTTTATTTTTTTAAAAGACAGAATAATCTACAATTTTATCAGCATGCCGCTAAAATAACAAGTATTAATTTTAGCTTGCCAGTTCTTTTTTCCTCTGGCTGCATTTATCCCCTGCTGCCATAAGGTATGCACGGACATATACACTGAGAGCACACAGGGTGAGGATGTGGGTATAGACAGTGGGGAAGATTTGTAAGAGATCTGTACTTGGTAACGGTAAAAAAATTCCAATAAACACTGTTTTCATAGGATAATCTCATCTCTTGAGAACAACAGACATTTGATTAAAATAAAAACCCCCATTGATTGGATTACAAGATTTTTAGGTAATCACAATTCTGATATGTTGCCAAATTAGAAAATATAGTAAAGTTCTCATTTGGTACTAATGGCATTGTCCCCCACTGAATTTTTCACTCACTGTGATACCTATTACTAACAAAACAATGTAAAAACAACTTCAAATATAATTTTAAGTAGTCGCAAATGTTGATCATGTTAAATTATTTTTCATTTTACACTGATTTCTTTTCATCCCTAAAAATAACTACATGAAGGTAAGAAATCTTTATATAGACATCACAGACAAAACATAAAGTCTGTTCAAGTCAGTTTCCTTAATATGGACTGGGATAAACAGAAGCCATGCCCAGCATTAGTGCACTTTTTCAAAAGGCTGGTCTATTACACAAATAAAATAATTACTTGCAAGTGAGGGCAATTTGCATATAGCACTGAGGTGTATCATCTCTATTTTTTCATTAAGGCTGTTTTCAAACAACTGAGTAGAAATTTATCTGAGTTACGTATATAATGACACATTAAATAATATGCTTGTGATCATCTCATGAGAATCAAGAGTTAGCCATTCAGCCATATGTCCTGACAGTCAGGACTCAGAGAGGAATGGAGTTCAGTAACCAGATATATTCCCAGTCGTGTCTAGGGACCTCAGAGAAAGTGTTTGTAACTAATCTACTTTTCCTCCCAGTGAACAAACAAAGATTAAAAATCTGCATATTTGCTTCTCTAGTTATCAGTATTAAATAAATCATTCTTTCATGTGTATGTATACAGATATGCAAATATATAAACATGCATGTAACTTAATCCACTGCCTACTAAGAGCTTCGATTTCTTCATCTTACTCAGTTTCTAGTTCTTTATAACTTCAGCTTTTCATGAATTCTGTGGGATTCTCCCATAATTTATTTCCTGTTTTAGCTCTCACCGCTCATTCTGGTTCTCTCCACATTTCCCATTATAAATTCCTTTAAAAAGAGAATTTTATGCTCCCTCTGCTCTGTCCTGCGGCTGCCCAGTGCCCTGCTACGGTCCACCATGGCCCTGCTGCTCTCTGGCCACGTCCTCTCCAGGATCGCCATCGCCTTCTACCCGGACTCGCCTCAGCAGCCTCTGCCCGAGCCAGCTCCTAGTGGACCCGTGTGGAGATGTGACCACCAGATCCCATCCTGGCAGTCACCGAAGCCTTTAAGAGGGACACCAATAGCAAAAAGATGAATCTGGGAGTTGGTGCCTACCGTGATGACAACGGAAAGACTTACCTGCGACCTAGTAACCACAAGGCAGAGGCCAGATGACTGCAAAATATTTGGGCAAATAATACCTGCCCATTGGGGGACTGGCTGAATTTTGCGAGGCATCTGCAGAACTAGCCCTACATGAGAAAAGTAAAGTCTTGAAAAGTGGCCGGTTTCTCTCTGTGCAGACCATTTCTGGAACTGGGGCCTTAAGGATCAGAGTCAGTTTTCTGCAAGATTTTTTAAGTCCAGCCGAGATGTCTTTCGGCTCAAACCAGCCTGAGGAAATCACACATCCATCTTCATGGACGCTGGCATGCAGCTACAAGGCTATTGGTGTTGTGACCCCAAGACTTGCGGTTTTGACTTCACAGGCGATATGGAGGACATTCAAAAATACCAGAGTAAAGTGTTCTTCTGCATGCCTGCACCCATGCAAGTGGACCCTGGTCCCAAGCAGTGGAAGGAAATAGCAAGAACGGTGGAAAAAAAAATCTCTTTGCGTTCTTTCACATGGCCTACCAAGGCTTTGCCAGTGGCGATGGTAACCACGATGCCTGGGCTGTGCGTCACTTCATCGAACAGGGCATTAATGTTTTGTCTCTGCCAATCGTACGCCAAGAACATGGGCTTATACAGTGAGGATGTGGCAGCTTTCACAGTGGTCTGCAAAGATGAGGATGAAGCCAAGAGGGTAGAGCCACAGTTGAAGATCTTGATCCATCCCATGTATTCCAACCCTTCCTTCAAGAGGACCCAGTTGCTTCTACCATTCCGAACACTCCAGATTTGCAACAACAACAACAACAACAACAAAATAGTTGCAAGAAGTGAAAGCCATGGTGGACCACATTATTAGCATGCGGACTCAGCTGGTGTCCAACCTCAAGAAGGAGGTTTCCACCGACAACTGGCAACACATGACTGACCAAATTGGCATGTTTTGGCTCCCAGGGCTAAAGCTGGAACAAGTGGAGAGACTGACCAAGGAGTTCTCCATCTACATGACAAAAGACTGCTGCATCTCTGTGGCAGGGGTCACCTCCAGCAACATGGGCTACCTTGCCCATGCCATTCACCAGGTCACCAAGTAATGTCCCCGGTGCAAGGAAACAGAGACATTTCTGTCTTCAGCCTCTGCTATTGGGAGCTTCACACAGAGATAAGAGGGTGGTGAGTGGATCGTTTCTTTCAATCACAGTGTGTAACACTCAGCGACTGAATGTTACTCAGAAAAGAACATGTCGTAACATAGGGCAGAGGCATCTATGGCTCGCCTCTGGAACGTTGTGGGTCTAAACCAAACTCTCCCTGTCCTTTTAATCCAACTTTTCTCAAAGAAAAATTTACATGTACAAGAAAGTCATCACACCAAGAAACCTGTCAATTATGCCATTGCAATATTTCAGAAGCTTTAACTGAAGTGTCATACAGTGTCGGGTTCCTCATGAGAAATAGCACACATCAGAGGCTTTGAGAGAAGACCTAGTTCTGTCATGAACAGTTGGCCTCATGTGTGTCCTCTGATCATGGAGAAACCTTATCAACAGACCATATTGCAGAAATTTATGTTTATGAAAACCAATGAGTCTGCTGCCATGACAGCAAGGAAAATATGCAGATTCCTGTCTTAGTTAAGAAAAAGAGAAGGCTCTCTTCTCTCCCTTGTCATTGCTGTTCTTTTCCTTATGCGCAAAGAGTTCTGACCAATGTAAATTTTTGTCCCATTCTACTGCTTGATTGACCATCAACCCCATCCTATCAGGATTTATTTAAGATTAAAGAGGTCGAGAGCGGTGGCTCACAACTGTAATCCCAGCACTTTGGGTGGATCACATGAGATCAGAAGTTTGAGAACAGCCTGACCAACATGGTGAAACCACATTTCTACTAACAATTAGCCGTGCATAGTAGCAGGAGCATGTAATCCCAGCTACTGGTGAGGCTGAGGCAGGAGAATCGCTTGAACCTGGGAGGCGGAGGTTGCAGTGAGTCAAGATTGCATCATTGCACACCAGCCTAGGCAACAAAATCGAAACTTTATCTCAAAATAAAAAAAAGAATAAAGAACATAATTTTCTGCTGATGCCATATCCTCTCCTTTCTCAGCAAAGAGTAGAGAAGAGTAGGTAACTGCACTTTATCTCTGCATCCTCCTCAGTGATTGTGTAATTTTCTTTGGTTGGAATGTTGTCTCTGCCGAGTTGGACCTTCTCCCTTTGTTGAAAGTGTTTGTGCAGTCACTCATCCCACATCATAAATTAGGCGCACAGGCTAGTACCAGGAAAGAGGATATTCTAGGCTTTGTGTGGTGCTAGCTGGGCTCAGGCTTCACCCATTGGAAAGAACCACCATCTACTCTAATCACGTGGACTTATTGTAGCCTGGTTTCTCTGTGACAATAAAATTACTGTAAACCCCCTCTCCCCCACAAGAAAAGAGAATTTTATTTGCTCATTGTCTAATATCAGGCCTTAGCATTAGTTCCTAACAAGACTTCGGTTGCAAGCCCACGCTGACTCAATCATTTCTGCTTTACAAGGTCTGCATTGTGCCACCTCTTTAGCATGAGCTGTAGATCAGGGCACTTCACACAGAAGAGCCTGACATGTCTGGTACATCCTGCCAGAAGCTGTTTTCACTTTAACCCACCATGTTTCCTGAATTAGTCTTTCCAGTAGGTTATCTAAGAAAAGTAATATCAAGTCATTATTAGCCATACAGCCCCAACCCAAATACATCGATTTTGTCAAATATATTGATTATGCAGTCACATGGCAAGGCCCTGACAGAGTAGGTAATGCTGGCAAGATTTTATGGAATGGAAATTTAACTGGTCATCAGGAGACCTGGATATTAGCTCTCTCTTGGCCATGAATTAGGTCTCAAAATTGGGCAAGTTGCTCAGTCTTTCAGACTCTGTTCTACATCTGAAAGTTGGGGAGATCAGCTGCACAATTTGTAAGGTAGTTCCCGGTCTGAAATTCTATGAGTCCACATCATCAATCTTGAAGTCCAAATATATCTGGAATATGAAGAAGGTGATGAGCCGCTCAGGAGCTTCTAGGTGATAAAAGATCAGAATGAGGGCATTGCTTTTTTTTTTTTAAAGGAAGAATATCTATCAGAAATGGCTTCCTTGAGCATTTATGTGCTTGTGGGTCTAGGATGGGTCATGGCCAACCTGCTGACTATAGTCCACATAACAAAATAGTTGGGGCAGGGCTGAGACACTCAAAGTCTGAGAGAAATAGATTCCAGAGGAAGGAAGTCAATCTGTCAAATAGTTCCAGAGATGACTTAACTTTCAATTAGTGAGTATGCCTATTCTCTGACAGTCAGGAATGTAAACACTCTCTTAGTACGTCATTTGATTTAGCTTTAAATTTTTCTTACTCCAGCTGCTGACAGTTTTTGGTGGCTACAGTGAGCTGAACCCCTAAGAATCTAGACATGAATGAAATTGGAGTTACACTAAAAAAATCAATATGTAACCTAAGAAGAGATATGCAAAGTCATTGGAAGGAAGGTGGATGGCTCCTGGGCCGGCAAACTTCACAATCATGTGATTGAATATATGAGATCTAACAAAAGACTCTCTTTTAAGGCAAGTGCTGTGATTAGAATGTGTTAAGAAAACTTAACTCTCAATGCAATAGTGTTGAGAGGAGGAAACTTTAAAGGGTGATTAGGTCATAAGGACTCTACCCTTATGAATAGATTAATGTTGTTACCACAGGACTGAATTTGTTATAAAAATAAATTTGACTTCCTCTTGCTCTTCCTTTTGCCATGTGATGACTCCTGCCATGTTATGACACAGCAAGAAGGCTCTTACCAGATGAAGACCCTTGATCTTGGACTTGCCAGCCTCTAAAATCATGAGCCAAGTAAACTTTTATTGTGTGTAAATTACCCAGTCTGTGCTATTTTATTATACCAGTGCAAAACAAACTGAAACAGCAGGTATCAGTAATATTTTGTTATACTAGCACAAAATGAATCAAGACAGCAGATAAGCTAATCATGGAACAATGGCCATGACAGGGTGTTGTAAGCCAACTTGGCTTGTGCTCATCTAAGCACTGTCCACAGGGAAGTGAGTTTTAGCCAATGGTCTTCTGCTATTCCAGATTTATTAACAAAGTAGAGATGAATGCCAGTGGTGGTAGCAAGCAGACTTTGAGGTTTTTGGATTCTGATAATTTCTTATTGGAGATTAGTATACGGACATTCTAGTTGTATCAATACCTAGATCCCTAAGTCTTTCATTAACATACGTTTAGGCTTAAAAAGCTGCATGTGATAAAACATTCAAATGTTGTTCTTCAAACCCAAGGACCAGACATTAGGCAGTGTACATTCACCAAAGTGATGGATGTCATACTGAGGTCTTCAACATGGAAGAATGTCAGTAAATGCAGAGAGTCTTCCCATGGTGATTGTACCACATCCATGTACCTTCAGGTCATTCTCATGCTTAATTTAAAAAAAATATTTTCACATTTGCCCTCAGAGTAAAATTCCAACTTCTAACATGGCCTTATCCACCTCTACCTCATCTTCTCCAACTCTGCCCTTCAGTGACATCCCTCAAGCCACACTTCCTCTCTTACTGTCCTGCTAACTTGTCAAGTTTGTCTCTGCCTTGGAGCCTCTCCACTCACTCTTCTCTTTGCCTGGAAATTTCTTTTCCTGATATGTATCTGGCTTATTCCTGTTCAGCATTCAGGCCTTAATAAAAATAATGATAATTATTATTATCTGTGACAATCCTAATGTAGTCCCCCTATCTCTACTTCATTCTATTTCATTTATTTTTGGAAAAGTTTTATTTATTGTAGCTAACACTAGTCTAAATGATTGCACTTATTTGTTCCTTTTTTTTAAAAAAAAAATCTCTTTTCATCACTAAAATATTTATTCTGTGCAGCATGACCTTGTCTGTTACACCCATTGCTATATTCTTAGCAACCAGGAGACTATCTAAAGCATATAGGAAGCTTATTCAGTGTCCTTTAAGTGACCATAAGAGATTTTTATAAGTATACATTCTGGCCATTATCTAATCAGCTTAAGCTTCCCGTATTAGAGAATACTCATTGGTTTTGATTTGGTCAGATGATGGCATTCCCATGGGGCTCACAAAAGGTCCTGATTTTTAGAATGAAACTAAGTAGTTTAGGTTGTGCTTTTCCCCAGAGCCTTAGTCCAAAAAAGATAGACAGCATTACAGAAGATGTATTTCCTACTTGGAGGCCTGAAGACATTATCAGCTACATTGATAATTTCAGAACCAGAAC
This sequence comes from Cheracebus regulus, assembly GCA_963574635.1. Lineage (NCBI taxonomy): Eukaryota > Metazoa > Chordata > Mammalia > Primates > Pitheciidae > Cheracebus > Cheracebus regulus. The sequence continues at coordinate 166,603 of CAUYQU010093984.1, read as the reverse complement.
TAAATAGGGAATTCTTTTATATGCTTTTAATTGGGTAGATAAATTGTGTATGACTTATACAATGTGATTCAAAGTAAACTTTTCTAATTCCAATATCACTTCATGTTTCAGGGATTGCAGAGACAGTGTGCCAAAGTGGAAAGAGCTCAGACTCTGGAACGAATAGAGCTGGGTTTGCATTCTGCTCTATTGTTTACTAGACTTGTGCCCATGGACAAGCCCTTCCAACATTTGAGTCTCAGTTTTCTCATCTGTAAAGTGGAACTAGTAATATTTTCCAGAGCTGCCATGAAGCATGTAAATATTATGCATAAAGTACCTGGCATATCATAGACACTTATTGACATGTAACTACCATTATTATGGAGCTATCACAGCCTTTGTTGGTATTGTGCTTTCATATTTGTTTTTTAATCTGGCTGCAAGTTATAGAGACTCCTTCTGGGAACATCAAGTTAGGGGTCATGGTAAGATGGGTATCATGTGAGAAGAAAAGTAGGAAACCCACACCACTGTTGAGTATCATCTGGACTGGCAGTGGATCCAAGATGGCAGTGGGAACTTAGTAGCTGGCATTCAAGCATGTGCACAAGAGGGCTCCAGCATTACCAGGCTGGTTGCTCTCCAAGCAGATTTTCTTATCCTTTAACTACACTTAGTCTTTCTCTGTATTGTGTATATCTTTTTATTACCTCATGCTTTTTGGCAACAAATAGGCCATTTTCTTACAGTTTCAGCTGACTGTAACTCTATGTCTCCATAACTCCGCCTTCCTCATTGTGACCCATCCTCTGCTTCACACCTCTTGAGCCATACGTTCAGCTTCCACATGGTACTAACTGCCTGGTTCTTGGTTTGTTTCAGTACTTCAGTTCTGAAGAGAGTCTCATATTGGTCTTATTCAAATTTTATGATCAAACAATGGCATCATTTTCTAAGTAGCCAGATATTAGTTTCACCCACTTGAAATCAACATGCGTATATTTCTTAATGAACAAATAGCAATTTCATGTGGTACAATCAGATGCATGTTGCCTCTGGTGAGGGACCATTGCTGAAGCCAAGAGGGAGATGGTGCCATTTAATAAACAAATAAACAACAATAAAAAGAAAGAGTTCTATTTCATGCCATTTAGAACCTGTTGTGGCTGAGGCCAACATTGGATTGGCTCTTTTTGGCAAAATATTTAATAATTTTTATTGCCTGAAATTTTAGACCCAGAAATTTTAAACCTAAAATAGGCACTTTTTTAGTATTACCCTTTCACTTTAGACATAAGGAAACCAGACCTCAAACAGATAAGTCCCAAGTGACATATGGCAAATTAAAAGTTGGAAAACTAAATTAGTGAAAGAATATTATAAAGAAATTGGCTTATATGTCCAAAAAATCTGAGTGAACAAAAAAGACTAAGAGACAGTCTATTCTATCAGAAATTTGTCACAATCTAATCAGATTAATTTTAATATAATACATGCTATTATAATAAATGTATGCACAGGGTGAGAGATCCTAATGGTGGAGTTTAGGGGAGACTCAGGGAAATTTTTCAAGAGGAGCAGATGTCTGGACTGAGACTTGAAGAGTTGAGTCGGTGATGGGAGGTAGTTATGATTGTGAAGCATGTTCCAGAGTAAGCATGGGGAAAATGTGTGAGTTAGTGGAATCTGTGGGAAACAATAGGGAGACTGGGCCACATGTTGTCCCTGAGAAGTGTCCATGTCTCTCTCTCTTCTCCCTCCTTATCCTCTGCCTTCTCTTCTCCTTCATCTCTATTATGTTCACCTCTGGCAAATCTAAAATAAATCTGCATTCTATATTCTGATCCAAATAGCAGCGTGAAAAGGTGGTTTAAAAGCATTTAGAATAGTAGAAGGAAATCATTTGGAGTTTGAAATTTATTATAACTAAATCTTTAATTGTAAGACGTCTGTTTCATTTGGGGTGCCCATTAAAACTTCCTTACCCCCTCTTCTTAAGGAGGCTGTCATTTCCTTGGGGAAGGTCACTTTAAATGGTGTTCAGATCTTTTCAGGTGTTTGCAATCCAGTGGGTGTTGTCATTTTTGCACTAAATAAGCACACTTCCAATTCCTCTACCCATGATGCCCTATAGTACACCACCCAACATATCCTCCTCCCCCAGGATGACAGCAGGCGATTGATTACCCTCTTTGGGTACTCCCTTTTAGATAGTTATGGGCCACCTACTTAAGTATGGTTCTGATTGTGTATTCTTAATGCAGCTGCTTAATTTTCCCTGTATGTGTGACTGAGGTTCTAAGAAATGATTCATGTGAGAAAAATCAGTAGACTCTCTTGTCAGAATAGCCATACCAGAAATAAAAATCCAGAAAGACCTATGCCCATTCCAAAAATGCAATTATAAAAGTACAATGTTTTGAACTTTCTACATAACAAAACCAAAAATGACCATTTATTGAAAAAGCAAGAATTTCACATAGGCATTTACATTTTCTACTTCCTCCTCATTTTATGGATTAAAAAGTAAATCTTTGCCAAAAATAAGACCTTATTTAGAGGCAGACAAGCAGGAAAAGCTGAATACTAAGCATTGCTTAAGGCAGCAAAGAGTTTAATTCAATACATTTTATCCTAAATTTAACCTCAGAGTTCGGCATTTGAATGTATTGAGAGATTCAGAATCAAATCTCAGACAAAGTTTTCAAAAAGCCAAAGCTGGTGTGTGTGTGTGTGTGTGTGTGTGTGTGTGTGTGTGTGTGTGTGTGTGTGTGTGTGTGTGTGTGTGTGTGTGTGTGGTTTTCTTTCATTTCTTTGCAATATAACATATTTTTTTGTCTTTTCTCTTTGACGATGAGAATTAACTTGCAAAGAAATTTAAATTAACATCAAAGTGAGAAGAGACAAGAAGAATTTATGAGCTGAGATTAGCACTCCAAAGAAAGAAAACTGAAAATACAGCAATAAGATAACACTCTTGGTAGACTGTAAATGCTCCTCTGCTTTTAAAATTCCCTAACAGGGTGAGCGAAACCATTCCGAGAACACTATTGTCAAGAGACACCTTTGAACTGATCTATCCTGAAGAATAACCCCCAGAAAGGTAGAAAAAAAAATAACTTTCATATGTTTGTGGCCACACAGTGCAGCTCCGACTTCTGAACATTTTTCCCCAATTATTTTTGTAAAGTATTGATCGCAATTTAATTTTGCAGTCCCAACATGAGAGGCGCTTCATGCTGAAATGTCTCACAGGAGATTGTAATCAGGGTCTAGCCTGAAGGTGAAGCGCTCGTACATAGGTTTTAGTCTATTCCTCCACTCTCCATCAGCTCGGGGATTGGAGCAGAGGGCATTCTCAGGCAGATTAATTTTTGACGATGGGATCGATGGAAGATGTTTTTTCCTCCTGACATTGAGTCATCTAATTTGCTGTTTATCTTTGGCTTATTGAGTTTTGAGCATTGTTAAATCATACCTTTCAGCTGTTTAATTTCATATGTGAATTTTGCATTCCCCTCTTGTACTTTGGCATAACTCTTTTACCTAAAACGAGCAGGATGATGGGCCTTTTTTGACACAGGGTTACTGCTTTTGAGTCTGTTAAGTACTCCAAGGTAATGTTATGGTACTTTCTAGCCTTTTTTTCTTAGCTTGTGGCCATAGATCAGTTCACCTCTAGGGAAATCATTACTTGCCATCATTATTATCCCCAGCACCTTCATCTATTCTACCTTGTTTCCTGACTCCACGGCTTGATGAAGTGCCTAGATGTGCGAACACCTTATCTCAGGTCTCAGAATTAACCCCTTCACAACACAGGCTGAGGAAATTATTTTTCCTGGGATATACTCCATCTAGTTCAATATGTGGGACTCTTTATAGTAATCACAGCAGCTTTAACAGTTTCAGCTCTGTTTCTGCAGTAAGATGTGAATTTTGTAAGTGTGCTGATGAAAAATGCTTTCCAACTAGAGAAACGTGGCCTTATGTAACCTTTTTATTCTACCTGAAAGGTAATCAAGCTGTATCTCAAGCCAGTACCTCATCCATACCCCTGAAAAATCCCCACAGTGACAATATTATATTAAATATTAGTCATTCTATAAATTTTTATGAGTGTAGTTGTAATTATCTAGAAATTAATAAACTATGAAGATGACTTTTTTTAGTTTGAAAGACATATGACATATTTCTAAATAGACCTGAAAACAAAATAAAAGTAAAGATGTTGACAGAATGTACTTCTAGATTTGAATTTAACATTAAAACAATCTGTCAGTTCTATCAGTTCAGTACATTAGAACCATCCTATTTTATACACCAAACCTACTTATGGGTTTGATTGAACAGAGAAATATTATTCCTACTATCATGAAAAGAGGCCTAGACCAAGTCTTAGTAAACCTTATCCTTGCTCTGTTAACTGGTTGAATTTTTTGAGAAAGTCATAGCATATTGTTGACTCTCCTTTTTCTCATCTGTAAAATTGGGGAGTTTAAAAGACAGGCGTTTTTCTAGGTGTGAAATATATTATTTTACTCTGTCATGTTATAGACATATTCATCTGTCACCCAAGGGTTCACTCTCCTTCTACCTCCTCCAGGAAGCTTTCCTGCCTATGCCTGCCAACAGTGCAGTCACTGATGTATAGTCACAGCCATTGACTTGCTGTTTTTATGTTTATTCTGGTGATGATTTCTGGTACTTTAAAAAAAGTTTCACAACTGTATATTACAAGAAGGGTTTATGATTCTGTTTTACATGTTATTCCAATATCTCTAAAAAATGACTCTCTGTTCTTTGAGACTGTATTTTATTTTTGGAAAAAGCCCAAATTGGTCTGTTGGTATTCTTGTAAAGAAGGTGAGTACTCAAGACTGGAAACTTGGTTTTCAAATGAACCTCTATATTGTTCAAATTTCTTAACAGAAACTGACCATGAACACAAGTCCAAGAGAAGAGATCTCAAAATGCATTGCATTATGTCAGCATTGTTAGAATAAGCATATTGTCTGGTGAATAACTACCTTGGAAAAATGGTTTCTATTTTGATGCAATTTAACTTATTTTGTAATCAGTTTCATGCCCTTACAGCCACACATTATATGTCTTGTCCTACTAAGTTGCAGTTTCTTCCCAGGAAAAAGTGGTGTTTATCTGTATACATTTGCCATGTAAATATTTCAATTCTTTCCTCAGTTCGGACTTCAAGTTGCTATTAAAGAATCAATTAACTAAATTAGTCAGAGGGTGTTTGTGTTTTATTAGCTGGTATCAGAGATGAGAATGAGTGAGTATTTTTAAACATGAGAAAGTAAACTGTCTGTTCCACAGGAGAATATATGAACTACACATATAAATAAAAAATTACAAATTAATATTCATATCTATAAACATGAGTGTGGGTTAATGTATTTATGAATCATATTAAAATACTTTGGCTCAGAACTTTTTTGTTAACTTGTCAGCAGGAAAAAAAAATAATACTTCCAAACCTGTTTGTGAAAAGAAAGAGCTAGAAATACTCTACTTCTCCAATGTGTGCCTTTCTTTGAGATCTGAATAAATTGTGGAGGTTCAAGGAAAATATTGGGCTTAGTGATGTTGGTGGCCAAGCAACCATGTCCACCAATTATGTCTGTAAGGGAAGTTCCCTGGTAGTGTTGACCACATCAGTTCATCAAGTCCAAGTCCAGTCAGACACAGACAGACACAGACAAGATTAAGGGAACACCAAACCTGTTAGACCTGTTTGGTTGTTGTTGCATATTTATAAAACAGTAATGGTCACTTTGTTCATTCAACCTAAACTTCAAAGATATTTTAACTCCAATGTTTTGGTCTTCATTTTCAGTATATTTTGTACCTATTGTACAAACCCATCTATTATATACATAGCTTACATATTTATACTGTATATGGTAACTATGATTATGTGGCATATTCATACTATAATTATATATTAGTTTTGACAATAAATAGCTACTCCTGGCCTCCGTGGAATGCCCTTCTTACTTTACCTTCCAGACTCCTAAGTGTGGTATGTTGCTTGGGAGATATAAATTTTCATTTGTGATTATCTCATTATCTCACTGAAGAAATCAAACTGCATTAAGAAATTTCCTGCAGAATATTGTTAATACTGTTTTCCTTTGGGAAAAAATATCTCATATAAATATGCTAAGGTTTTGATACTAAGTTTATTTTTGTTTAGAAGGTACAAACATGATTTTATTTTTGTTACCAAGGTCTTGCCATAAAGGAATTTTGAATCACAAGTATTGAGTCACATTCTATCACTATAAATTAGATAAGGTATTTATAATAACAACCAAGTCTTTGGATATAAGTCTGAAAGAGATAAATCCTAAAATTGGTTTAAAGAGGCTGTGAAAAGTGAGTCAGGAAGGGAGAAGCCCTGGTTTGAATGCCAAAACCTGGAAAAAGTGAGTCTTGATGGCTGTAATCCTGAGTCAGAGTTAGGGCTTCAGTTGTTGGTGTATTATTATAAAATCACGTTTTACTGTTGCTCCAAAACTCCTCCTCCTCCTGTGGACAAGAACTTAGGGACCAAAAGAGCTGAATCATGATCTACAATTAGCTATTCCTGCTGCATCTATCATCATCTACATCTACCCTGAGTAGAGGAGTTCCTAGGCTGTGGGACCACTTAGCTCTAGGTTCGAGGTGGGGGGAACAAACAGTGGCACTTCATGTTTGAGTTCATTGCCCGTCAATACCGATACCCACTTTGACCCATCTTAAGTGCCTAGTGTTATTTGTTTCAGCCATTCTGCAACATGAATTTCTTCTGCTATCATGTATCTGGTGTCTTTGCATGTATTAAATAATAATCATATTTTCAAAAGTACAACAAAAAAAGAAAAGGAATAAATTCTAAAGCTCTGGACAATCCCTAAGTTTCACAATGAGCTCTTTAATTATTTAGAGGTGATTTAGGATTCTGTAATTAATTTCAAATCATATAAACTTAATAGCCATTATGTCTTACATTAATATCATACTTAAAAAAAAATCCTCGCAACTCTGATAGGACTTAGGTGTGTTGCATTAAAATTTTGAATAAGGCTAATAAATCACACATGGAATAAGTAGGTTATGGAATTGTGGAGCAGGCAGGAGATTATAAAACAAGTTGTTAAATTTGTGTAACTTGCCCATACATAACCATTTCCCATCACTCCATTTCCTGTCCGAAAATGGTATAAAAGGTATATCTTATAAAAGGAGTCTAAGGTTCTGGAATCTTCTGGCTTGGTCAGTTGGCATTTATGCTCTATTAGGTTGCTAAGACTACCAAACTTCAAGTGTACATCACGGGGAATAATAAGTCATCAGGAAGCTGCATCCCATTCTATCTTCAGATATTTTTCATCTTACTTATACACCTTGCATGGAGTCTTTGTTGTGGTCGCTCATCCTGGAAACCGAAGCACCCTTTGTTGTCTGGTCCACAACAATCAGCAGTTACGCCCCCTCATTTAATTTTTCTAAGCAGGGTACAAGGTAGTCAGGGAAGGTGCTATTATCAACAACCTATAGAAAAAAAGAATGTAAGGCTCAAGGAGGTATTTATCCAAGTTTGCAGAGCCAGGAAATATGTGAAAATAAATTTAAATTCAGATTGGTGGATTCTAATTCCTCTGTTCTGCTACTGAGTCTGTGAAAAAGGTTGACAGAGGTGCTTAATTTAGAATGGGCAGGTGGTGTAGACCTAGCCAGATTATGAAGTAGCAAAATAATGAATTCCAAATCATTTTGGCTTGTTTTCGCCAGGCAAAACAAGGTCCACTTTTTTCGTTTTGTGGGGATAACCCATACATTTTCACTGGCTGCACTGCCTGGTTCAGTGCCTGCTTTCCATAGTCAAACACACAGATATCATTGTAGGCTAAACCGAACTCAAGATACGGTGCTCTGGGGAGGATTTGGTGGAGGGGAACGTATATAAAGAGTTATTTGGTAGAGTTCAAGGACATTAAGAATGAATATAAAAGGAAACATTGGTTCAAATAAGTTAAAAACACCACCTGTGCTCCACTTTTCCTCTGCAACTATGGCTGACAAACCCAGCATGGCTGAGATCGAGAAATTCGAGAAGTCGAAACTGAAGACAGAAACGCAAAAGAAAAGTCCACTGCCTTCCAAAGAAGCGATTGAACAGGAGAAGCAAGCAGGCTAATCGTAATGAGTCACGCGCTGACAATATGCACTGTACATTCCACAAGCATTGCCTTCTTATTTTACTTCTTTTAGCTGTTTAACTTTGTAAGATGCAAAGAGGTTGGATCAAGTTTAAATGACTGTGCTGTCCCTTTCATATCGAAAAACTACTGACAACGAAGGCTGTGCCTGCCTCTCCCATCCATCTTCCTGGCAGGGAAAGAAAGAACTTGCATGTTGGTGAAGGAAGAAGTGGGGTGGGACGAGTGTGAAATCTGGAATAAAACCAAGCTGGCCCAAGGTATCCTGCAGGCTGTAATGCAGCTTAATTAGAGTGCCATTTTTTTTTGTTCAAATGATTTTAATTATTGGAATGCACATTTTTAAAATATGCAAATAAAAAGTTTAAAAACTTAAAAAAAGAATATTATTATACAAGTAAGAGAAATATCCAATATTAATGAAGCATTGTTTTACTTTCCTTAATGCCATATATCTAGGCAGTCAGATACATGTCTGTTCTCCCAAGAGTATTATCAATTTATGGTGGCTTAATAGCCACACATGATGAATTTTACTTTATAATCGTATTGTCTTTGATAAGTGGTAAAGCCTAATGCAAAGTGCACTAGGTAAAAGAATGGTAGGGAGTATACAGTTTAGTGCTACCACTATATTCTAGTCAACAATAATAGTGAGGCCTATTATGTGAATCTACTCATTATTTAGCCTGGGAAGATTTCAACGCTTGAACAAATGGAGTAGCTTTCCATAAAATATGTAAGTATGAAGCGCCCTAGAAGAGTCCATGTGGACTTGGGATGGAGAAAGCCTGACTAGAAGGGTGTATGCCATTTTAACATCTATCTGACAATAGGCCAATTTGAGAACTAACCAACTACTTGCCTACGTCCTTGTGGATAATTAGACTTACTTTATTAGAAGATGAAAGTTAGTGAGGGCTCTTAGCCTTGATGATTCAGGGAGAGGAGAAGGGGCTTAAGCTGATTTGAATCCCAAACCATTCATTAATCCACTTAACCTCATTCATTTTAGATATGACTACTAATTTCAGGGCACTTTTGGCTTTTGTCAAGCTCTTTTCTCCTTTAGTGCTTCCTTATAAACAATTCCTTTCTTAGTTTTTCATTTAGTTAATCTCTCACTCACTCTTTCATTCTTGGGAAATGACTTTCTTCTTTCCTAGCTACCCAGACTATTGTAACTATGATGATTTGTTTCATTTCAGAGATTTCTCAGTATGCTTTACAATATCAGGTGGTATATTCATTTTCCACCTGATGATAATCTGCAAATTTAAGCACCTCAAAAAATTATTGGTTTACTTTGTGCCTTCTCTCTAATCATACTTTGAGATTTGGTGAGAATGTTACATTTCGACAAGGCTGTCCATGATTCTAGCAGCAGAATTAAATACTACACCTTCATCTGGGAGTACCTGGCACACAAGTCTATCAACTATTATACTGTCTTTTTAAATGTTTAATATACCTGTCTTTACAAATAAAATGGGAACTTCTTCAAGCAGGGGCCAAATCTTCCTTACTGATATAACCCCATCAACTCCTGTCGTCTTCCACATAGGGGATGGTCAATGAATATTACTTTGAAGAATTGTTTAAACTTTTGTAAAATGATGAAAAAGGGAGAGTCGGGCCCAGTTATTCTTCTCTGGCAAAGTGTTTGGGCTTGTGTTATTTGTTAGAACATAAATGAGTTAGCATTTATGCTTACGGAATAAGTTTGAAATCTATAATTGTAAATTCATGCTGATTTTAATGAAATCAAAACTCAAAGTGTGAAACCATCCAAATAAATATAATTTTCTCCAAACTGCTTTGATATGAAAAAGACTCTTTGGCATAGCTCCAATTAACTATCTTAGTCACCCACACAGAATCAAGAAGACTCCTTCCATCTGATTATAAGTTTCTGCAAATAGCAAAAACACTCAAAGCATTCCTGGTTGTTCTCTCTGTATGGGAATTTTCACAACCCGGAGCAAATAGAATGGACTGATTCTGTCAGTTGTATTGACAGATCTGATCTATGTCTCATTTTTCAAGCTTTGAAAGTCCTACTGAATATGGTTTTAGTAGTAAAAAGAAATCATATAAAATATGTTAATAAAAATGATGTTTTTATACTTCATCTAATATTTTGTGGCCAAGGTACATATTCAAAGTTTAATTATAAGAGATTAATTTTTTATCATAGCACTATTGGTGTGTTCTAGTCTGCAGTTCTTAAGTGTAGTATTTAAGGGTCTTTGTTTTTTTCAGATGTCAAGCTTTTGTTTTATATTCTTCCAACCTTTGCCCACCACCGGTATCTCTGCTTCTGTTAATTGTTCCAAACACCTGCTACAAACTCAGCCCGTGAACAAACAAAAACTACAGGGAACTTGACAGCAAAACAAATAAATACAGATACAGGAGTTTTCTAAAACCTGCCCTCTGACTAAATCTGTAAATACTCAGGCTGAAAAACGAGATTGTCTGCAGATGTATCTGCTGGCAAATGGGAAAGAAGTGATCCACTGAGGCCAGTTTATAGAGGTGGTGAAGGCATGGTAAACATGTCTGCCTACCTTTTGATAAGTTGTTCCAGATGGTTGCATAGACACAAGACAGACTAGTGAGCTGGTTCATCTCTATCATGAAGTAAAAGAAAGCAACTCTCCATCATGGGCCAGGGCAGGATATTTCACTGTCCATGTATAATACAACAGGCAAGTAGTTTTGAATGTATCCACCCCTCATTATTTGAATGAAGGAACTTTACCGGCACTGGGCATATATCACATGTCTCCTAGCAAGATTAGAGCTTCACTAAAAGTAAGAGCATGGTCTTTGCCCATGAGGTAATAAATTTCCTGTGCTAGCAACAGTGAAGATTTGGAAAGTGAATAAAAAAATGTCTTTAAGCATCTCTTAGGCATGTCATGAAAGGGCACATTCAATATAACTCATATGAAAAAGTAATGCCTGATGGTGCTTGGGAAAGAGAGGGAGAAAACGGTGAGGCTTTTAGGAGTAATTCAGAAAGTAAGTTGCAGCAGATGTGTTCATCACTGAATATAAGCAAGGGAATTGTCTTCGCCCTATCTTTTGACCAAACCACAAAAGTAACGATCGTGGTGAGTGGAGTGGGAGGGTCTGTGGTTCCTTCTAATAACCAAACAACCTAATCTTGAAAACAAATTTAACACTGAAAAAAAAGAGAAGCAAGCTAGGGAATTCTTTTTTATTGAGATTATTTTTATTTGACAAACTAGGAAAAGTTAACATCAGTGTTTCATTTTCTTTCATCATTTCGTTGTTGCTACACCATGAAAACTAAAACAAGGGCCCTTTCCTGTATAGAGGTAGAGAGGAAAAACAATAAAGGTTGAGAGAAAAAAATAGAGGTGCAAAGAAGAAATGAAATTTCAGAAGAAAAATTAAAAAGAACCAGTACTCAGGAGGCTGAGGCAGAAGGATCCCTTGAGCCTAGGAGTTTGAGGCTGCAGGGAGCTATGGTTATGCCACTGCACTCCAGCCTGGACGACAGAGTGAGACTCATCTCTGAAAAAGAACTGCTAAATGAAACAAAAGGTTTTGTTGAGTTTTTAGGGACTTAAATGTCCAGCCAGACCTTGCACTCAGAGAGACAGGTTGGTAAAATGTGCTGAAGCCGAGTGTGACTTGGAAGAATGCCAGGGAGAATGCACAGAGGCGCTTCTTTGTGTGGTATTGTTTCTGTGGGTAAATGCCAAGACTGGCCCTGGGCTAATTGAAATGAGCAGCTGCATGGGTCACATCAGTAAAAGGAGCAAGTATTAACAGGTATACGGGGGCCACAGGCTTTCCCTTTGTCAATATTGAAGTAAACAGGTAATGCTGTTCATTTGTCTTCTTAAAATGTAAAACTTCAGGCTCAAATTGAAAGCAGCCCTTGGCATCTCCTCTGTGTCTGTCAATGAGTCTAGGGCGCCTCCAGCTTCCCAAATTCAAAACCAGGCAGTTACTCATGTCCAGCAGGAAACAGAAGTTCAAGGGCTGTATCTTCAGGTATCGATGCTCAGGACAGACTGCAAAATCACAGGAACTTCTAGCAGGTGTTGAGTGTCTTTCCCAGATTTTACAGATTGCATCTTGAAGTTGTTTGTCTTCAGGAAGCCTCTTGTGGTGGGAAAAAACCTCTCTCCCATTTCTGATTCCATTCAGGGCCACTATAATCTTATTCTTGTTTGCTTGCTTGGGGCATAAAAAGCACCAAGGCCAGTCTTGCTAAGTTGTTTCATTCCCTCTGAGTCTCTGTCAAAGAAATTGAACTAAAATGGTTGCTGGGTGTTAAAAAAATTAACATTCTCACCAGAAAAAGTTCAGATTGGACCAAGGAAGGAATCTGTGAGTGGGGTTTAATGATCCATCAAAACTATAGGGTTTAATTTTAGACCAGAAATATTTTTCATTTATGTTTATTAATGTGAGACTTTTCAAGAGAGGAGGAAAGGGAACTGCAAGCTATAAAACAGAATCATAAACAGTTGATTTTATCATCAAGGACAATAGCCATTTTCACCACACTGAGAGTGTTCGGGGGTTCACAAAGCGTTCGTCTCTATCGCAGGTTCTTATTCCGAACAATCTGGAATTCTGCCATTTCCAGAAGGCAGACTGGGGAGACGTGTTTTCCTTCTCTCCACTGTATACTACCTTAGCATTTTGAAAAATCTGCTGTTTCACCTAATGTGTTGTTTATTTTCTTTTACATCCCTCATACAAAACAATACTGAAAGAACTGAAACATGTCCCTTTTGCCTTAATATTTAGAGTCACTTTTGTACCAAATTTATCCTAGGCTCACCTAGGACATGCTCCAAGTCCCAGGAGAGATTAATAAAGCTAATAACAAACATCTTTTTGTTGAATCTCAGGTGAAGCTAAGGAAAACATGTGACCATGGCTTGGGAACTTTTGCCTTCACAGAACCTCTCTCTTCCTCCTGCCACTTTAAACCAAAGCTGTTGAGTTAAGCTGATTGTATTGTCTTAACTAGTATTTAAAGAATCAAGTCTGATTTGCTGGTCTTGCTTTATTTTGTTTTGTTTTAATGAAGAAAGAGTTGTCATAGAAAAGACAGAGGACTCTCACTTTTGTCCATTTCATTAGAATTATGGATAATCTGGTGTTCCACTTTAATATTCACAAGTCAGGGGAAAATGATAAAGGTGAGGCTGTGCACATCTTGTAGTAGCCTCTGAATGTGACAGAGAGGCTGTACACCTTGATTTGTGGAATTAGCATTGCCTGTAGCAGTATCATTTAGGCCCAGCAGCTGGGAGGCTCAGCCAACCATTTGTCTCTCTGGGCTCTCCTGGAAACAGGAACATCTGCTTTTCTGTGAGTTATACTGTAAATTGAGCCTTGCTTTATTCTCGGTTAATTTTTGACTACATTTTCTTCTTCATGCTCATCAGCTTCTTTGGAACCTTTTGGAATACCTCAGTCATTAATTACTGATCTGGAGATTCTAGGATTGTGTTAATATTCTAGGATGGCAAACTGCATTGTTCAACTGATTGATTGATTGATTAATCAAGCATTTGTTAAGCACCCATAATGTGTAAGATATTGTTATAGATCCTGGAGGACTTTTAAGGCACTCACAGTCTAGTGGAGGATGCAAAAAAAATTTTTGTGATCAATTACTCACAGTAACATGAGTGTGGTGGTAAAGGAACACTGACAACAGTGTATCTAACTCAGCCATGCAGATTAGTGAGGATTTCTCACAACAAAATTTCTTTAGAGAAGGTACCTGGCAGGTGAATTAATGTTTACCAGGAAGAGACAAGAAACAGTTGGAATATTCCAGGCAGAGGAAACAGCATAGGTAGAAACAGGAGGCATCATGGAACACGGCTATTCAGGGATAAGGGGAAAAAGCGGTGTGGCTGGAGCATATGGCGTATTACAGTGAGGTGGAAGATGAGTCTGGAAAGGTAGATGAAACCATGTATGTTATTTCGGGATTTGGAAAGCTATAGAATCTTTTAACTGAAGGCAGTGGGATGTCAACTCAATTTCAGACACTCTTCAGCTTACTGTTCCAAACAATAAAAAAGTTATTGATAAAATAAGACAAAAGAATACCTATAAATGATGCATAAATCCAATCAATAATCTTTACGTAGTAAATAAGGCAATCTGGAGGAAAATACTATGAAATACATATATTCAATATGCATATTTGAGATAAAAGATATTTGTTAGAGTATGTTCTTTCCTCCCCAAATTCTTTGGCAATGCTATCTTTTCTATAATGGGCATTTTCCCCCTCAACGCAGTCACAGATTCAAACAAAACATCTGCAACCATCACTGGCTGGATTCCCACCACTAGGTGCATTTCTAATGTGCTTTTCATTTGTCTTTTTATTGTGTATTCTAGGGGGTTGCATTTAGTAAGGGATAGCATATGAAACACGGGGCTAAATGTTCCCTTATGTATTGTGTGTAGCAGGGAGAAGGATGCCTGTTTAAAGAGCTAGAAAATGATCTTGACTTATTTAAGAATATACAATCTGTAATTTTTAATCCCAGAAATAGACTTGCAGGACAATAAAAAGGGCTTTGCATTTTTATTTTTCTAAACAATAACCTTTTTAAAAATAATTGAGATAGTGCTAGATTTGGTAGAATCAATAGGTAATGATAATGATTCCCAACTTGAACTTTCTTTTTCATTAATAACATGCTAGGCAATCAATTGGGAATATGTGTTTGTACTATCCAGCATTGATCTTTTCTCCCAGGCCTTGTAAGCCAGGCTGCCATATCCTGAACACTACCAAATCTGATCATAAAGGTAAGTCTAAACTACTTGTGGGAGAGATTGTTCCTGGGTAATAAGCATGCTTCCACTCCCCTTTACCCCATTTAAGCGTCACATATTTTTGTTGCCCTTACTTTGAAAACCTGGATCCTAGCCCATGACATTGAGTGCAGTGCCTGCCTCTGGTCTCCTTCAGGGATCACTTCCTTACAGGCTCCATATCTGGCTCTTTTGTTATCCAGCATTTTAAAAATTCTGCTTTCACCTTTTGCTTTGGTCTCCCGAATGCCTTAATTAACTCCTCCTCTTATTAGCTTCTAGCCACTAGCCCACTCTCCAGTTTAACCAACTGCTCACTCTAGGACGGCATCCAAAAGGACACAAAACTGAAAATTATACCTCAAGAATGGGAACTCCATGAGAGTTAGCATGGGCTCAATGTCTAATATTTTTATTTGTCAGCTGGCTGACAAAAGAGAGAGCTCGCAAAACAGGCCTGAGAGGGGTAAGGATATTTAGCAATTTGAGAGACTTCGTAAGAATTCTAAAGAGTTTTAGTAAAAGTGGAAGATACACTCACAAATGTGCTGGATCAAGTTCCAGCATGACAGATATGGACATGCATGTTCACTGGTGACAAAAGCAGAGATGGTCAAACTATACAAACATGACGGGGATTCCCCAGATACATGTAGGAGAAGATATATGCTCTATTGTGGAACCATGTAAATTGTCAATGAATTAATAAAGGTGCATTTTTCATTAGAAAAAAAGCATAATATTCATATACATAAAGTAGCAACAGTATACATCGTGGTTCTCATTAGCAAAGGCTCTAATATATTTCCCAATAGGCAGACTACTCTACCCATTTCTGAACTCCACAACCAAAAATATGTGTGAAAAGCATCAAAAACTTTCAGAAGAAAGCCTCCAAGATTATATAAGTTTTGGAAAAGAAGACCTTTGAGGAAAAGTCAAAGATTGGGGATTATTGTGGATGAGGAACGATTTTGAGATTATCTATGAGTATTTTAAGTTTCTTATTCAGAGAACAGTTGATAAGCGTTTTTTATCGACCTCTACTAAAGGCTAAAAGTGAAACACAAAGGATTTAGGCTTGAAAGAAGAAATGCTGGGCGAAGAGGGCTGTCAACCATTGGAAGGGTTATTTAGTCTCCTCCTAGAGCCTGGGTAGAAACTCAGTAACTAGGGATGTGTGTGATGGTGTTGGGGGTGGCGGGGTGGAAGAGTAGGGGAGTTCTTATCTAAATGCCAGGGATACACTAGTTGTTTCTCTTATTAGGAAGCCTATGAGATATAACTGAAAGAGTTAAAAAAATTATTTTAACCATTTAGCTTTATACCCTGACTTTGAGGCATGACAGTAAGTAATCTGTAACACCGATACGTTACCATGTCATTGTATTTCATGTGGTTCACTGTGTGTGAGAAAACTACGTGGATAAATGAAATCCAAAATTTCAGAATTATCAGTTCTATCTAGCTGTAGCCCCACTAGTCTTTTTGAAGGACAAGTGGAAGAAATGGTTTTGAGAGAAGTAAACACAGTAAAGAATAGTACTTGAAATCATTCAGAACTGAAAGAAATGTTGGTAATTCTTGTTAGAATTCTGTTTTGGCACTGAGTAAAAAGGCAACCTTGAAGTAACAATGTATTTGTCCATTTTCATGTTGCTGATAAAGACATACCTAAGACTGGGAAGAAAAAGAGGTTGAATTGGACTTACTGTTTCCTATGGCTGGGAGGCCTCAGAATCACGGCCGGAAGTGAAAGGCACTTCTTACATGGTGGTGGAAAGAGAAAATGAGGAAGATGTAAAAGCAGAAACCCTTAATAAAACCATCAGATCTGGTGAGACTTATTCATTCCCACAGAACAGTACGGGGGAAACCACCCCCATGACTCAAATTATCCCCTACTGGGTCCTTCCCGCAACATGTGGCAATTATGGGAGTACAATTCAAGATAAGATATGGGTGGGGACACAGAGTCAAACCACATCATTACACCCCTAGCCCCTCCAATTCTCATATCCTCACATTTCAAAACCAATCATGCCTTCCCAACAGTCCCCCAAAGGCTGAACTCATTTTGGCATGAACCCAAAAGTCCATAGTCCAAAGTCTCATCTGAGACAAGGCAAGGCCCTTCTGCGTATGGGCCTGTAAAATCAGGCAAGCTACTTACTTCCTAGATACAATGGGGGTACAGTTATTGGGTAAATACAGCCATTCCAAATGGAAGAAATTGGGCAAAACAAAGGGGTTGTAGGGCCCATGCGAGTCTGAAATTCAGTGGGACACTCAAATATTAAAGTTCCAAAATGATTTCCTTTGACTCCATGTCTCACATCTAGGTCATGCTGATGGAAGAGGTAGATTCCCATAGTCTTGCAGAACTCCAACCTTATGGCTTTGCAGGTACAGCCCCTCTCCTGGCTGCTTTCATGGGCTGACATTGAGTATCTGTGGCTTTTCCAGGTGTGTGATGCAAGCTCTAGATGGATTTACCATTCTGGGGTCTGGAGGATGGTGGCCCTCTTCTCACAGCTCCACAGGAGCTGCCCCTGTATGGACTCTGTGTGGGGGCTCCAACCCCACATTTCCCTTCTGCACTGCCCTAGCAGAGATTCTCCATGAGGGCACTGCCTCTGCAGCACACTTTTGCCTGGGCATTCAAGCATTTCCATACATATTCTGAAATCTAGGTGGAGGTTCCCAAACCTCAATTCTTGACTTCTGTGTACTGGCAGACTCAACACCATGTGGAACATGCCAAAATTTGGGGCTTGCACTCTCTGAAACCATGAGCTGTACCCTGGTCTCTTTTAACAATAGCTGGAGTGGATTGGACGCAGGGCACCAAGCCCCTAGGCTGCACACAGCATGGGGATCCTGGACCCAACCCAGGAAACGTTTTTCCTCCTAAGCTTCCAGGTCTGTGACGGGAGGGGCTGCCATGAAGACCTATGACATGCCTTGGAAACATTTTCACCATTGTCGTGGGCGTTAACATTGAGCTTGTTACACAAGTTTCTGCTGCACCCAGCTTGAATTTCTCTTCAAAAAATGGGTTGTTCTTTTCTACTGCATTGTCAGGCTGCAAATTTTCCAAACTTTCATGCTCTTTTTCCCTTTAAAAATTGAATGCTTTTAACAGCACCCAAGCCACCTCTTGTATCCTTTGCTGCTTAGAAATTTCTTCCACCGGATACCCTAAACCATCTCTCTCAAGTTAAAACTTCCACAAATCTCTAAAGTAGGGGCAAAATGCCACCATTCTCTTTACTAAAGCACAGCAAGAGTCACCTTTGTTCCAGTTCTCAAGTTCCCCATCTCTATCTGAAAACACCTCAGCCTGCACCTTATTGTTCATATCACTATCACCAATTTTGTCAAAGCTATTCAACAAATCTCTAGGAGTTTCTAAACTTTCCCACATTTTCCTGTCTTCTGAGCCCTCCAAACTGTTCCAACCTCTACCTGTTACCCAGTTCAAAAGTTACTTGCACATTTTCAGGTATCTTGTTAGCAACTACTGGTACCAATTCAATATATTAGTCTATTTTCACACTGCTGATAAACACATATCCGAGACTGAGAAGAAAAATGAGTTTAATTGGACTTACAGTTCCACATGGATGGGGAGGCTTCAGAATCATGGCGAGAGGTGAAAGGCATTTCTTACATGACAGTGACAAGAGAAAATGAGGACGATAAAAAAGCAGAAACCACTGATAAAACCGTCAGATCTCATAAGATTTATTCCCTACCACGAGAACAGTATGGCGGAAACCACCCCCATGATCCAAATTATCTTTCACCAAGTCTCTCCCATAACGTGTGGGAATTATGGGTGTACAATTCAAGATGAGCTTTGGGTGGGGACACAGAGCCACACTGTATCAGATAACTTAACTGAACTTAATATGGTGGGTTAGAGTAACATACAATCTATCACTCTGAACTTCTTAATTTCTTAACCTTTGTTTCCCAGCAACTTCAGATTAAATTTAACACTTTAAATAAGATTTTTATGCTTGAGAAGGTAAGATATACCCTATGATTTTAAGAGGTTGTCTAACTAATACAATTTAAAGAGTAAGGGAGTATTACCTTTACCACCCAGGTACACAAATACTTAATTTCCATGGTATCCTAATCATACATTTTCTTTTAAATTATAAAGACTTATAATTGCATGTTCTATCTTAAGACAATTTGAATGCAGTAAGTCTAAAACTCATCTTCTTCCTCAACAAACTACCACCCTCTCCTGCACTGATTACCTCTTAAGTGTTGTGGAAGTGTACCTTATCTCTAATTCTACTACTCTATTCGTTTAAGTACTCATATTTGTCAACTGTATCCGCTGCTCCCCACTGCATAGTTTCTACTCACCCAACCCCTGCTTCCATAAGGCCACCAGATTAAACTTCCTAAAATGTAAACCTGATCATGCCTTCCCCTGTGTCGTAACCTTTCACAGGCTCACCGTCTTCTGTGTCAGTGTCCACATCTGACTGTTTTTCAATTATATGGAGCTCAGGTCATGACAACATATCTACTGAATCAAAATACACACATGCCTATATTTTTAAAGCTCCATAGATTTGGAGACAGCTATTTTATAAAATAAACAAGGCCCTTCATCTGTGGATTTTAATCTGCAACTCCTCTACATACTAGTTTAATTCCTTTAACATACTGAAACCTCTCATACTTGGAAGTCTTTCTGTTTGGAATAACTTCCCTTCCTTTCTCTAACACACTGGAAGCACCATTACTTATTGCTCAAGACTCAGCTGCTTTTCTCAGCATATACAGCTGATACTCTTAAAGTTGAGCACTCCTTCCTTTCTGCTCCCAGAGTATCCATTCCAACTTCAATAGCATCACTTTGTAATGGAGCTGCTTTGCCCTTGCTTTACCCACAGCTGTGAGCTACCTGAACTTGGAGCCTTGGTATCTCTTTCCTCTTTTCTCTCTACTCTTTTCTCTCCATGCTCCTGGATTTGCACAGGATTGGTATGATTTATTTTATGTTTTAGAGCCAGTGTCTTGTTCTGTTACCCAGGCTGGAGTGCAGAGCTGTGATCATGGTTCGCTGAAGCCTTGACCTCTGGGGCTCAAGTGATCATCCCATCTCAGCCTCAGCTTCCAGAGCAGCTGAGATTATAGGTGCACACCACTATGACCAGCTGGTGATTGGTGTATAAAAGGTACTAAATATGTGTTCTTGGAAGCATAAGTAGGAAGAAAAGAGGATGGGAGGAAATACTCTTGAGATGATGTTTTGGAAGTTGGAGAATTATTAAATTATCTTTTCTATACACAGAGGACACAGAGGAAGCTATAGCACTTGGCATCTGAACAGAGCGACATTTAAGATTGGGTTGGAAGGTTGATATAAAATAAAAAATTGTATTTGAGGCTGGGCATGGTGGCTCATACCTGTAATCCCAGCACTTTGGGAGGCTGAGGCGGGCAGATCACTTGAGGCCAGAAGCTCGAGACTAGCCTGGGGAAAATGGTGAAACCTCATCTCTACTAAAGATACAAAAATTAGCTGGGTATGGTGTGCACCTGTAATCCCATGAGAATCGTTTCAATCTAGGAGGTGGAGGTTGCAGCAAGCTGAGATTGAGCCACTGCACTCTAGCCATGGAGCAAGAGTCTCTCTCAAAAACATAAAAATAAAAATAAAGAAATTTTACTTGAGGGGCACAAGGTTAAAGCCTGATTTTCGATTCACAACCAAATAAAACCAAATAAATAGATTTCATAAATTTGTTACATATATTTTAATACACACATATTTAATAGGGAAAAGAATGAAGTGGGAGACTGTTTTTCATGCCATATTTTAAGAACTAGACATTATCTAAAGTCACAATACTTTCATTAGAAAGTCTATTTGTATACCAAGACAAGCAGAAAAAGTAAATATCAAATTAAATAACTTCTTTTTAGTAAATATTGTTGTGTAAAATATATGTAAATATTATCTTTGTTTTTCTTTTTTTTTTCCTGCAAACAGAGGGAAAACTTCATAGATCAGAAATGATCTTCGGGTAGGATTTGGAAATAGGCAGAAAGATTCTCAAAACTTCTTTTATATCCAAGGCAAGGATCTGACATTATCTCCTCAAGGTGAAATAACCTGGAATGGCCTGACATTTGCACAATGGCTTTCTTTTTGATCTGTCTATAGTTCTAACTAATTACTTGAAAATACCTTTGCTATTTCTCTGCATTCTTCTTCATCTATTGTTTTATGACAGTCTAATAAGAACTAAGCCTTCCCCGTTAACCATACATAAAATTAGATAAATTGTGACATTCTAATGGAAATACTAACTTTATGTTGAAAAGTGAGGGTAGAGTTTTGGGACTGTGCAACATCAGAGAGAAGATAAGACACATACACTAGAAACTATTCTCAGGTCTCTTTTTTCTTGAGGACTATGGTTTCACATGTGATAGGAGGGAGCCATATTGGAAGGAGAAGTGACGAAGTTACACTGTAGGCTCTTATAATGGGCTCTGCAAAATTTCCCTTCTTAAAATCAGGCTAAGTATGAATATCACAACACGACATGCCAATAAAATTCCTAAATGTCTACAAGCCAAGTACATCAGTTAGGGGTTGCTTTTGACTACATGTAGCAGAAACCCAACCAGAGTAACAAAAGTAAATCAACCGCAGTGACCAGATGCCGAGAGACAGCCTGGATAGTCCAAGCTGGAGTCTGTTTCAGCCTGTGCTGCTGCAGTGTCCCCAAACTCATCAGTGGACCCTTTTAGTTTGTGATTTCATTCTCTTGGTCATCTGTGCTTTAGATGGTTAGTCTAAGTCTAGTTCCCATTTGCACTTTTTAGGCAAGAGGAAGGGAAACAATAGCAAAGAAAGAGTCATTCCTACGTCTGGAAAGACTCAGAAATTCTCCATTGATTGATTTTCATCAATCAAAATGGTGTATGGCCATTCCTGGATGCAAGAAAAAAAAAAGCTATGAAATAGAAACCCTTTGATTAGGCATAATGCTGGTCCATATGCTGTTAGTAAGAATAAAAGAAAGAAAATATATTGAGTGGACAATTAGCAAGTTCTGCCACGCCAACCAAAAGCATTTATTTATGCCACATATTTCCTTAAAAGCCTACATAATTTTTGAAACAGGAATACAACTGCACTTTCACTTGAAATACAGCACTCCTCCTATCTAGGGAGTCATTGAAGAGCATACATTTCTTATTCCCTCTTTTGTAAGTCTGTTTGCTACATTAATTATAATAATTTAGGGTAAAATTCTCAAACCTCAGTCATATTTGACCCTTCTCCATTTTGGTCCTTTCACAGTCAGTCAACTACCATTTTTGGTGAAATTTCCTCTTCTCAATTGCTTTTTGCTATTCGTTTCATTCTCTAATGGCTATTATGCTATGTAGATGCTTAACTCTTTCTTTGCTTTTTACCAAGCCATCTTGATCAAACTATCAACATCCTCTCGTTTCTCCCCGAGTCCACCCTGTATATTCCAGCTGGAGTCAATCTTCTTGAACTTTGGCATTAATTATGCTATATATCTGTTCAATATCTTTGGTGGCTTTCTCTCTGTCAGATAGATGAGTCACTGTGAAACTAATTGCTAGTACACTTTGATTAGGGGTGGTCTCTGTACAAACACCCACATTCCCTCCGTCCTCTAATTGTTTTCAAGACTAAAGGTAGATGTCTTTTGTGAAGCCTGTTCTCATGTGCCCAGAAAGAATTAATCACTTCCTCCTTGGTGCTCCCCAGCACTTTGTAGATATCGCTACTTCCTCAGTTATTAACTTACCTTCTGTGTTAACAGTTGTTTACCTGTCTTCCTCAGGTCCAGGGATTTTTCTTTATATTCTGCACAGGACATGGCTGTGAATCTGACACGCAGAAGGTGCCCAATAACTGTCTGTATGACTCACTACATGAATATAGTGATTACTAGGTTCACCTTGCTAAATACCAGAAGCAGAGGCTTCCCTGGTATAAATGCTAAACATATACATGGAACTCAAAACAATTTTTTTTGAGACCAAAAGAAGGCAATTAAAAAAATGCCTTGCCATCCAATTTCTCTGACTATGGTCCAAATCCCCAATTTACTGCCCTCTTTGAATCTCAGTATTTCACTTAGAAGAAATTTACTCTTTTGCTTGTTGAGTGCTCATCTGTAATTCTTTTTGCCCCACATCTACCTAATGGAACCTAAACTATGCCTGATGTCCATCCACGCAGATTAGCACATAAAAGACTCTTACAGAATTTGAAATTAATAAAAATAACAGTAGTACTAATTACTTGTACACTATGCATCAGACATTATGTTAAATGCTTGCCTTAGATTGTTTTATTTAATCTGCAATAAAACCCTATAAAGTAGGTATTACCTCCATTTTACAGATGAGAAAACTGTTACTAATGAAGCTAAGTATATTTTCAAGATCATTTTCTGCCTGATGGCAAAGCTGATGTTGCTAACCAAGATGTTTGTAGTCTCAAACAGTTTCAATGGGAAAAAATTAAGGTGAATTGAGAAGTGAGTATTGTGTTTTGAGTTAAACAATAATCGAGTTAACCTTAAAAATAATAACTAAAATATGATCTTGTCAAATAGCCTTAATTAAGACTGGGGATAAACTCTTAAGTCATGATCTCAGCTCTTGACTTATTATTCTGTTTCTTTATTGACATCTCAGTGTCCAACTAGCATGCAACACTGATACTCTTCCTAAGTGCAGGTGATTTCTTTTACTGCTGCTTTATACACATTTGTTTGGTTGCTGCAGTTTTCAGGTTCAGTGTTCCTTTCTGGAACAGTTCACAGCACCTTGCTGTGATGCACTCTATTTTTCTCATGCCTTTTATTTTTGCATTTCTGGTTTTCTAAGGTATTGTCTTTCAAAACAAACTTTTAAAATTGACACCTTAAGTAAGAACCTCACACACACACACACAAACACACACACACACACAAATACTTGAAACATAACCTACTAGTCAATCTGCCTGTATTGCATCAGGGTCTATAAAAGCTATGGGTCTACAATTGTAGTCAAAGGGGGAAGACTTAGTGTAATGTATACAAAACAGTTGTCATACAAAAGAGAAAAAACTAAATATGGTATACGTGGCTTGTTTCTTTTATTGAAAGTGTATTTACTTAGATAGCATCAATTTGTATTCATCTCTATTTCCTAAGTAGATAAGATTAAATGTAAATGTAGAGAATTAAGTCAAACCATGCCAAGAACACAAAGTGCTAATCAATACAATTGGGACTGCATGATAATCAGTTCAGAAGAGGGTCCAATAATTTCTATGAGAAAAAGAATTAGCCAAATATGCTAATAGGAAATTTGACTACATAGGTTCAAGTCCTTATTTCTGAGGGGACAAAAATCTCAAAATGTTTCTACAGCTTATAATGAGATACTAAAATCTCATACATATGATTCCAATCAATTTGGGAAAAAGCATTGAGTTGTAAAAAATTATAACCTATATGAAAGACTTGGAATTATAAAAGTCCCATTGACGTGCTAGGGAGGATGCCTATTAAGTTTTTGGTTGACTAGCTGTGAACTGGCTGAAGTTAGCGTCATTTTAGACAGCGCAGCTAGTTCTTAGGCCCCAAGCAAGGTTCATATAGTCCATAACACAGGCCCTGTAGGTTTATTAAACACAATATCTTCTAAATTTTTAAAGGAATTACTATTAATATCACCTTAGAAAGATATAAAACAATAATAATTTTAAATTAAATTAATATTTTTGGTTACAGCTTTAAGTATATTTAAAAAGATAAGTTTGGCTCATTGTGAGAATTTTTGTCTGTTTTTAAAGTACTTGAAACTTTTACATGGGATTTCATTGAAATGTTTAGAGGAATTTGACTAAGATTCTAATCAATGTTTAAGTGGTTGAATCTGATTCATTAAATTTACAAGTGTTGCTTTATTAGCTGCTTAAATGGTGTTCAAATGTTGAGATAAATTGTATTTATTAGAGTTGTATGTTTAATAAATTGGGCATTAAACAAAGAATAAGTAGCAGCAAACATATTTTATGCACCAAAGTCTCTCAGGCAAATAAAATTTAAAGAGGACTGGTAGGAAGCTACACACAGGATGGGTGCCTGCAGTTCTGACATACATAGTTTTTCTACGGCCTTTAATTTTTGCTCATCTCATCCTTTGGAAATTTTAAAATATCAAAGACAAATAACATCCTCGTTCTGGAAGTAAGTTTTAAAATACCAAAGACAATATACTCGTCGTAGGATCTCGATTCTAAGACTGTAGCCTCACGTTACTATGGCATATTTATCCTGATGCTGAAACTTGCAGCTTTTTACTTCAATGTATCCTCAAGTGTATGCTGACCATCTCTTGTTTTCATTACTGCTATATGAAGAATCCTCTATTCTTGGTACCCCGGATGTACAGGTTCAAATAAATGCCTTCATGGTATGGTTGAAAGAAAGAGCTCCCAGACAGATTGCATCTAGGAAACTATAATCACTTTCCTTCCTAATTTTCGTCTTTAAAGATGATATTAACTCTGATATGTTTGGCATTTTTGCTCAAGCATAAATAAGTCCTTCTAGTGCTTGGCTATTTCCAGGAGCTAGAAAAAATAATAGTGACAATAATAATGACAACCATATAAAAGATGATATGGTAAGTGAAAAACACTAGACCCAGAAACGGGTGAAGTCTCAGGCCCACTACTTTCTGGCTGTATGACCGTGAACAAGTGAAGTAACTTATCTGTGCTTTCATTTTGATAGTACTGATGTCACAGGAGTGTTGTAGAAATTACACAGGTGTGCGAAACTAACTGATACATGGCAATTGTTTGGTAAATATTATCAATTATTACTAAAAGTATTGAAGATGGGTCATATGAAAATGTTAGATGTTTCAAATGAACTGTTTTACCTTAGGTGATTTAAAGTCTTCTCCAGAGGCAGGATGAAAAAAGATTTTGATGTATTATTTGAATGTCTCTCGATCCCATTTTAATTTGTACCGTGTCCACTAAATTTAGTATAGTTAATGCCAGCCACTTTGCCCATAAAGCCAAAATATTCTGTAATCACCCCTGTGATAATTTTGAGTATTCGGCTTTTAAGTCCAGAATATCAATTGTGTAAAAAGTGCAGATAATTCCAATTCACTTTTGATTGTAATGATCTGAACCAAACACAAAACCTAATTGATCCAAGGTGATTTGGTCTTTATAATTTTGTGCATTACGTGATCTGCACGTCCAAAACAGGAGTATCTTTGAATTTAACATATTTTCCTTTTCAGAAAGCAGAATTCTTTTAATTAAAAACATTTTTAAAAAGTTCAGTGTGTGTAATTGTTAACACCTGCTATGTGTTACCAACAGATGTTTCTTACTTACCTAAGGGAACTGTTATAATTATTCTATAAGCTTATTGGAATGGCATTTACCAAGATAGTTGTGAAAGTTTAGTTGGTGACTTTTTATGTAATGTTTGGTATTTTTTTAAAATCCCTTCCCCTACTACTGTCAATCCCCATAAACCTACCTTAACCCAGTCTGCCAAAAGCAAAAATGTCATTTTGGGATGCCAAAAATGCAAAACTGGCAATGATTATGCATATTTTAGTCTTCGTGAAAAGTTACTGAAATGAAATCGTGTGTATACTAAAGCATTGTAAAATTTACTCAAGTGTTTTAGCAGCTATTCTTTGTAGTGTTCAACATGGAAGTCTTAAATCTTGATTATAAAAGTAAAAAGATACCTTTTCGAATGATAATACCCTCTAATAGCATGGCCTCAAAGGAAGCTCTAGTAAAAATGAGAGTTTTCTTTATTTTTCTGGCCGTTGATAAGGTCTTATAAACCCTAGGCTTTCTGAAATCTTCATTTATGGTACTAATCACACAATTACCTACAGGCATGTGTTAAATTTGACACTGGTTTCAGCCAAATAATGGACCAATTGCAAACAATGAATAAAAAGAGGCATCTTCATTTATAACTGCTATTTCAACAGAGTGCTATTGTATCATAGCAATCTGAGGGTGACTCATTAATTAATTGATGTTCTTTTTTATTACGTGCTATTGAGTTAATGAGTAATTTGTGTGAGATAATTCTCTGAACACATTGATTACTTGAGATATTTTCTGGGGCTTTCATATCAATGATGTGCCTGATAGGTAGAAGATGGTATTCGCTTTTGTGTGCTTATCATTAGCAGGTTGGAGATGAGTAAAAACCAGTGCAAAGACACGTTAAAGTTATTTGATATAGGCCAACCCTAAGTCTGCCCAACGGGAGGCTGAATGCTCAGTCTGTCACATAGTAGGTGCTCAGTAAATGTCAATTGAACTAATGACTATATTAAACCTCTGCTTTCTGTTACCTTAAATTACATTAAAACCACATTTAAAAAACATCCATAATGATGTTTTTAAGAAAAAGTAATGATCAAAAAGGCTTTTGCTAAAACTGTATTTTGTGCTAATGGCCTATTACAATAAATATGCAGATTGTTTTTGCAACTTATTCAAGTGAACATTAAATATGTTGGGCCTACATAATTTCTATGAAATTGTTTCAGTGACGATCAGAGTGGTTTGCCTAAAGTGGTAGTTAAAAGGAAAACACTTCTGTATGGCATGTTTTATTACAGATATAATTTCCAGTGCCCTGTTTCAGTTAAGGTGCAACATCTCTTCTGTAAAAATGTAGAATCAAGTTTCCTGTTTTAATTCATTATACAGAATAGAGAATTTGAAATTTAATTTGACAATAGCAACAAAGTTGCTTTCTGAAAGATCACTTAAAATTTGTATAAATGTGCAAAATTACACTCAGCAATTGCTACCTTCATTTTTGAGTTTTATTTTCCCCATAAAAATAAATAGCAGTAAATGACCTAGCTCAGAGATCTTAAACATGATATTCAGAGAAACATTTGAGATACTTTGTCTATGCTCATTATGACTCAGCTTTAGAAAGTCAACGTCCTTACACATCTTTTTTTCTTTCCATGAACTTAACATACGCTTTCTAGAGATCATCTTAGACTTTGCCAATTAAGCGCAATCAAATAGTGTAACACCCTTTTATTAAAAACACAAATTCAAATGTAAAAAAGTGAATGAAAGAATCCAGCAGATATTTATTAAGCAAGATGAAAGTGAAATTACAAACACAGGTCAGCTTTTAAACTCAGCACTCTATTGGAGTGGAGGTGCACGGTCCTTCATCATAGGCAGCCTATGGGAGATGCATCTTAGGAAGGGAGCTGTTGCTGCTCAGAAATCAAAGCTCCATTGGAGGTGTCCTACCGGAGGCATCAGACAACAAGCTAATTGACGTCAGGGCTACACAACACAAAGGGGAAAGTTGACAACAATTCAGGGACTTTGAGTAGTCAAGACAATTAGCTTAGTACTTCAGGTCAATAAATGTTACAATTTATGGGCAATTAGCTGTAAAATGGCCTACAGCTGAAAAATTATTCCTGTCTTGTTTCATAATTTCATGGAGATTAAAGATAATCTAAACAGATGAAGGTCTTAATCTTTAATACAGGTGAGTAATTTCATCGGTAGTAAAAAGCATAAGAAATAATTCTCAATGTAGTAAATAAAAGAAAAAGCAGCAAAAAACCTTGTTTCGTCTTCCAGTGGCAAGGATAGTTGAACAGCTTCAAGAAGCTGAGAGAAGTTTGTTCCCAATTTACAAGTATTTTGACATATAGATAAACAGAAGCAAAACCAGTTAAACCTTAAAAATCATCTGAATAAGATACTGACAATTAAAATTTTACATCCACACGAATTTCAAGCAATTGTTAATGGGGACCAGCAGGGCTACATTAAGAAAGCCACTTTTCACTTTTTCTCCCTCACATTTTTAATTTGTCTTGCTTTGTTTATTTTGGTGATGCAAGTCCTTTCTCTTCATGAAACAAGTGTAAGGCTCTCAGGCTAAAATAACAGGTATTTTTGTGGGCCCCAAATAGGTATTTTTGAATTTCTTTCTTTAGTATATCTCAAATTTGGGGGACATGGGACTCGAAGACTCCTAACCATGAAGCATCTGTAAAAATACATATTAACTTTTCACAGAACCATTTTCTTAAAAATAAGAGGCAATATCCAGATTCACATGCATGTTCATAATAAAGCTTTGTCTTAAAATAAATGCACACCAACATTATTTTCAGCTTAATATTTTGGCCTCAAATCAAGAATCCAGGTATAGCATTTAATTTTCATCTATAATGCATATATTGGCAGGACAAAATATATATGCAAGTAACACTGGAAAATATTGTTTCCTATACAAGTGACCAAGAAAAAAACAAAGAGAAAACTCATAGCACTAAGTTTGCTGTAGTGAAAATACTGTTCATGGTGCCTGTGCAGAATTAGATTTGTTGAGAAGTAGTTCTATTACAGGGAGCAAAAGCAAAGAAGCAAGTTCATGGGCAACCCAGAAGGGGGGATGATCATATTCTAATTTCCTTAATTGTAATTTAAATAATCATTCTCCATAATTTCTGTTTCTAGAGCTTTCTTTTTTGTATGCTATCATGTAAGGTAGTACTATTTCACCTTAAAAAGTGGTATGACAAATTTCAGCCTAAGAGTGATGTATTCTGAGTTGGTAATTACTTAAAACAATGAGAGAGTAAAACACATCAAACTTAAAGTGTTTACTTTTTGAACATTAAAATTAATGTCAGGTAAATACAGAAAAATATATAATCACTAGTTCTCAGCTTTTTATCAATCCCTTTGTTTCTCTTCTTCTAGAAGATTCTATGAGCATTATGTTGCTCTGATCAAAAGTAACCTCACTACTCAAATACCATCATAGCTTCAATGTGCATTATTGTGATTTCAGTAGATTCACACTCAAATCTTTTCAGTGCCATAAATTTATTAAGCCATAAAGTTATTAAACCCTCAGCTCCTGTGGAGAGATCTGGGAAAAATTTATACAAGAAGTTTAATTTATCACTTAAAATTATCTCATAATTGTGGTAACAGATTTTTAAAGTAACCCTTTGGAAAGAATTTTACATGATACCCAAAGGCACTAGTTCACATAAGGGGTGTGGCTGAAAAAGCAAAACAAAGCTTTTTTTGTAGGTAAAGAGCACAAAAAAAAGGATATTAAAAGGAAACTTGTTAAGTTTTAAAGTTATTCTAAAAATGGCACTTTTCACGTTGGTATAAAATGAAAGTGCTTTAAGATGAAATTTTTCTGTATTTTTTAAAGCTGATTTTTAACCCCCTGAAAATAGGGGGTTATAAGAACACCGCTAGACTAACTCATAGTGGCAATAAGTAGTGGATGTCACTAAAATGCTCTGTGTGTGTCTTTATTTTTTAGTATTTTTAATGTTGATAGACTTGCTTTATCTATCTGTGTATCATTAGTGAGATTTGCTTTTCAATTCTTTACTAGAAAGTTACAGCTCATTTAAAATAGCTGGTAAATACAGAAAGCATAAATATACAGTAAGTTTAAACACTGATTGTACTAAATGCAACAATACAAAGAAGCAGACGGAACACAAATGGTAACACAATAAAACTGTATTACATTTGTGCTTCAAATATTACAATACATTATATACAATAGTCCAAAATAAACATCTCATGCCAAGTGACACAAAAACGAATAGCAAGCAAAAAAAATCCAGCAATATGTACATTACTTTTTTCTTTAATAATAAACATTCAACTCTGAACTGGGGCAATTTCACTACATACAGATGCAGTCCGCCTTTTATTCCATATAACCATCCTGCCTTCCTATATCTACGCTACTCAGTAGGTTCCTGTGTCAATTCTTATATACATGTGGAGCAAAAAAGATAAAAGAATGTAGTGCTTTGTATTCTTAATGGGGTGATGTTGATAGATCAGCGAACCTGGGGTGCATAACCTTCTTTCATTAAACCTTCCTCGTAGTCCGTCTGGCAAAGGATCATGTTATTCTTTAAGAAAAATTTGTCTCCAACACAAAATCTGAAAATATTTTAAACAATAAAATGTGGTTAAGATCATTTCACTTGGATCTATAAATCTGAAGATTTATCTTCCTAATAATAGTTTCACATGATAATTCCCTGAATCTGAAAACCTGGCTTAGATAGCTGTCTTCATTATCAGAATTAAACCATTTACCATTTGCTTCATTTAATGAAATATTGCACACATTTGAAATCTTGCCTTTGCATGCAAAAACTGTAAGGACATCGATAGAAACACTTTGGGCACCAAATGTGACTTTTTTTTTTCTAACCACATTGGAAAGGAAAAAATAAAAAGAACTGATCTGTATTTACACTCATTAAAATAAAAGAAAGAAAGATAATAATGTTTCACTGCAGTAATTATGGATGATTTCATCTCTGGCCATTTAGGCATTTAATAAAAAAAGTAAAAGGCATTGAAATGAATCAAACAATTAGAAAATAGCCCATTTTAAAGCTTCCCATTTAAAGCTTTCTTTTACTGTGTAATGACAATGAGATTAAATTTTAGTAATCTAGAAGTGATCATTCTGAAGTCAAAGTTGCTTTTGTATCAGACTGACGCTGAGCCATATTCCTTTGTTTGTGGCAAGTTCACCAACATGAAATAGTAGATGTCATTTCTTAGAGCACTTCCAATTTAACCAAAGGGAGTAACCTAAATGAACTATTTAATATTGATGTGATAAATTAAACTAGTTTCCAATAGCTAATTATGCATTTTATTTTATAAAGCACTGTTTAATGTGCAAGACTGTAATGTTTTTAATAAGTGTTCTTTTTGTATGATTTCCCCATGGTGACACTTTGGACACAATTAAGGTCAGAAATAAATGCTTTTTCTGTTTCCGCTACATTTAACAATAAAGTAACTCTGGGGAGATCTGTATATATATTTAATTGTAACAATTTAACCTTCAAACAGTGGTGTCTGGTAGAGCTGACCCAGTAAAACTACTTGTAATTATACAGGTTGACCTTTCTGACCTTTGATAGTAGTCTCTCTTTATCAGATAGTCAATTTCAAATGATGTTCCAGCAGAAATCTTAGTGGATAGATTAAATTGTGTAGTGAAAGCCACCCTTTAATGTTTTGTGAAGTTGAAGGTTTAAATGCGAAGCAGTTGGACTGATTTACATTTGCAAAGATTGGAATGCTAGACAAACAGTGAACCTATTTTTTTTCCAACTGGGTAGCTTTGGACATTTATCCTTATACTAGCTAAGTAGATAGAGGGGAAAATAGTGTAATAAAAAAAGTAGATTGAAAAGAATTAGCTTCCCTCTTAAAGGAAAATTGGTCTGTTTATTTGTGGAATTTAATTTTTTTCCCCAGGATTACTGCCTGCTGATGATGTTGACTGGACGCACAGACTGCACTGATCTTGAAATCCTAGGGTTGTTTGTGGTCAAACTATTGGATACAATCAACAGTCAAGTTTGGGGCTTTAAGTATATTTTCTTCGTATTAGCTACAAACTGTACACTTTAAATGTACTTCAATAAAAGTGTTTGTACAAACCAGTTTGATACCCTGATCACTAAGATATGTTGAATAAAGGAAATATTTCTCTTGTTGAATAGACCTAAGTAGTAAAATTGATAGCTTATCTTTTAGGTGAAATCATATTAACATAGCATGTAGAATATGTTTAATTACTGTATAAAGTTATAAATGTATATTACTGTTGAAATTAATTTTGACTAATATGCAAATAATAATATATCACCCAAAACAAGTAGATTTGATAAACACTCTTGTGTTCCAGCTGGTATTACTGAATCATTTCTTCTAAAAACTCATTAATCTGGAAACACTCTCTTTTAACTCCATATTGTTTAAAATT
This sequence comes from Cheracebus regulus, assembly GCA_963574635.1. NCBI lineage: Eukaryota > Metazoa > Chordata > Mammalia > Primates > Pitheciidae > Cheracebus > Cheracebus regulus. The sequence continues at coordinate 133,632 of CAUYQU010093984.1, read as the reverse complement.
TTGCTTCACTTTTTCTAGTAAGCCCTAAAGTTGTATTAGCCACCAAATAAAAACATTTTCTTTGTCATGTTATCATGTTATGTCACGCTGTTCACGCCTTTAGAGGCCTTCACATTTAGAAAATTTATATTTGTAGATTAACAAATTCATGGTAATTATAGTGAGAAAAGCACAAAACCAAGAGCCTGGGGATCTGTCTTGAGTACTCTCTCTTATCACCTACCCATTGTAAGACCTGGGGCACAGGTCAGACTATCCCTGTCTCCATTTCCCATGTGTAAGAGAAAAAGAGTTCTATAAGTAGATTACACAGAGGTTCAAATGACAAGTGTGTGAATGGCAGAGAGATATACTGCAACCAGTAGGGTCCAAACCCTAGCTTCCCACTTGTGATAACTGAAGATAAAACTTCAGTTTGTAATATCTGTATCAGTCGCCTTTGTAGGCTTGTGCAAAGAGTAGAAATGAAATATCTAAAATCTTATCTTGCTGTTTGGAATATAAGTAAGATAGCCACCTTTTTATACTTACCATGTGCTAAATGCTAAGCATGTATGTACATGTTCACATTTATTCCTTACATCCAACCTAGAAAGTTAGCATTATTATGGCTTTTTATGGAAGAAAAAGCTAAGACTCCATTCCAGAATTTAAAAACCCTGCCCAAGATTCCATAGTCAGAATGTATGTAGTAAAGGAAGGAAAATAACTCAGGTCTTTTTGAATTCAAGACTCCAGTTTTTACCTGGGGGCAGTAAAGCATGCAAGCTGTAAGAATAATGTGGAGATTAAACAGTTATACAGGGCATAATTGTTTTTTTTTATTACTCATTTGCATAACTTTAAAAAAGTCTGCCTACCATTCAATTAGGTGGCATATACAGAGCAACACAGGGAAAGAGAGACAGAGAGAGAACTTTTCTAAAATACCCCTATCTGACATATTCTACTACTAATATGTTATCAACTGGATAAAGTGCATTTTATATGCATTTCAATTTATACTTAAAGGTCAAGATGAAATGGAACATAGATGAGGAATGTCACATTTGAACATATGACTCAAACAAAACAGCCTTGAAAGCTGTGGTTAAGAGCAGATTATGATTGGTATGCAATTAAGGTTGATATCCTCCTTAAAAATGCTTCATATATAAAGAAATTAGAGACACAGCAACACAGATAGTACATATTTAACAAAGTAATCTGTAACTGTGATTTTAACCAGCTTCTTATGAGATTCAGCATTTGGAGGAAAAACGAAAGCATTACGAAAGGAGTGATAGTCAGAGGATACTGCAAGTATATTAACAGATCAGGCTACAGTTACTAAAAATAAACATAATCTTTCTTGTAATCTGACCCTAATTACTTGTAGTATGCTCAGTTCAATTAGTTTTACCCTCATTTAAAAAAAATTATGGTAAGGAATAAGAAGATGCCCAATCGGATTATTAAATCATCTAATCTTGATATTTTGGAATTAATATTAGATTTAATTTGTAGATATTTTTGAGTGATTCTAGCAGACTTCATACAATCTTAGAGACTTGAGAAGTATATGAAAGAAGTATAACTAGTAAATCCATCCTTATAAAATACAGTGCTTAGTTTTAAGCAGGTTATCAAAAGCTTATGCTAAGAAACCTCCACTGGTAACATCCCTTTTAAGAAATTAAAATGTTAGCTTAGCCATCTTCTTTCCTGAATGTTAGTGACTGCCAGTTGTGATTAATTTCTATTTTACAACACTTAGATAAGAAGGGGGAATCAAATCTATATTTCTAGTGTCTATACTTCCCTATTCCACATTTCGGTTAACTGTAAGTTAAGAGATTTCTAGTATACTGTTTTCAGTAAGAGGTCCGGATCGTGTACTCATTTCACCACTATACACTTCTGGACAAATTTACTGTCTTTCCCACTGACAACCTGGCTGTCATTACACATCTCACTGCTAACACCCCTTACTGTATCAAATTATACTACCCACACCCCAAATCTTACTGTACATTATTCAAAGTTTACTTTAACTCCACTATATCAATTCACATTCATATGCTTAGTCAGAAAATAAAATACTTCTCTAGAAATGGGCCTTACTCCAGAGAGGGAGATGAGATTCCTTGGGTTTTCGTCTTGATTCTACCATCTTCTAACTGTGCAATCTTGGGCAAATTACTTACATTTCCTATACTTTACTTTCTTCATTTGTCAAATGAAGCTAATAACAATACCTATTTATGGGTTATTTTGAGTATTAAAGGAGTGAGTGCATGTAAAACACTCAGATCACTGTTTGGTGTATGACTAATACTTTATCAGAATTCGCTATCATTATTTAGTAATGATAATCTTTTCACCTTTACTTAAGTTGTTCCCTAGCAATAAATATTTCTCCCCTTTTTCTGTCTACATAAATTCTAGCAGTCTTTGAGTTCCCATTTCCTCCATCAACATGCTCTGACCATGTCAATTTACTTATTCTGATCTTTCCGAAAGCACTTATTTGTTGACATATTACTACTTTGGTGTTTCAAAATTTCTCATGAATGTGTAACTGGTTTCCTACTAAACAGCAGTTCTGAGGTAAATGACCACGAGTTACGTTTCTTTCGAACACTTTGCAGAACCATCCCAAACTGTACTACCACTGAAGGTGTGTGGTCATTAAAAATTGGTTAAGGTAGATTTATTCCAGAAACCAATAGCTTTAAAAAAACAAATGCATTTTAGACGACTAATTTAAATTTGTATTCATTTTGACTTTTATTCAATGACTTTTCAAAGACTACGTTTACAATTTCATTTCCTCTGGGTCCTTGCTCTCTCTCTCCTCCTCCACATGCCTACCAAACCCCTTGTCTAATCTCTGAACATACTGAGCTGCTTTTCATTTCCTAAACATGTCATGCCTTCACATCTGCATGCCTTTGCACGTTGCTCAATTTGCCTGAAAATCCCTGGCTCCCTCATCTTCCCCAACCCCCAGCAGACACACTTCCTGTAAGTCAACTAGTTCTAGGGAGTTCCTTTTTTTTTTTAAGACCCAGTACATCAGGCCTTTGATGCTTCCTAACACTTCAAGGATAGCTGTCTCTTCCCTTGGTATAGATCTATTTGGCATCGATTACACTCTTCTGTGGGGCTTTGATGTCCTGTCTCTCCCATAGCTCTGGACACCTCTAAGAAATAAACTAGATATTATCCACCTCAGCTTCCACAGAGCCTAGCACAGTGCTTTTATTCTTAAAAAAAGAAAATTAATTGTTACATAATTTTATGTAGTTGGGAAAATTTCATCACAAGCTTTTTTTTTTTTCCCTTTTCTTAACAAAACTATCATTTAGTTTTACTGAGTTTTCTAAGAGGAAGGGGCTTATTCACCTTTATGAAATTAACTTGTTATATAGAATCTTCCAGTTCTGAATGAGATTCAAGATATCATAAAATAAGCTCAAATATCCCTCCTGTGGTACCTTTTAAAATAGAGAAACTTGCGGAATTTTAATACAGCATTCACATTTTAGCTATACTCCTCTAAAAGGGGCAGAAGAAATCTATATATAAGGGACAACCAATCCTGAAAGGTTATTATTACTGCTACATTTTAAAACATTCAGAAATGCTTTGGATCTTAATGATACTCTGATTTAAAAGTTAAGATGAAATGACTGCAGAATAAAATTCGTGAACGTGTAATTCCACAACTTCAGAAGTCAGTGAGGTTTGCTTAAGGGGAAATGTCTATGAATTACCTACTTGCCTTGCATTTCACTTGAAAAAGTGCAACACTGGGACATGATTTGGCTACTGGAAGTGGGATATGGGTTTCCTGGAGGGGGCTGAAGCAAACTTCAGAGTGAAAGGAGAATCTCCTGTATTAAAACCTTCTGTATCCTGGGTAACAAAATTCGTCTGCTTTGCTTGACTGATGATTAGCTGACTTCTTGCACTAAAGAAGTTTGTCTTGTAGGAGCTGAAGTGACAAGACCATAACTAAGTGCTAATTGTGCATAACCAGCACTAAAGATATGCAGTCCCATTATGGCATGTAATAAATGAAGCGAACACAGAAATATATTAGGTACTTTAATAATGATACTAGAATAGTATTTTGCAGCAATAAGAATGTGAACAGTTTTAGAGTCAAAATTTAGGAGTGTTTGTCTTACTTGACTGAGTTCTCCTGAGGAGACAGCCTTAATTGTGAATGCAACTTTTTATTTCAATGGTGAAATAAAATTGATATATGATTTGTAAATAGCATTAACAACCTACAATTACTTTGCATCATAATAGAATTTAGGCTGGGTTTAGCACTTGAATGACGTTTTAATTTTCTGTGTAGAACATGGATAAAATAGGTAAGCCTACTTAATAGAAAAAAAAGGACAAAGGACATAAACTGCCTACTTCTCTAAAAGAAGGAATACCAAAGGGCCACCAGGAATCAAATAAATGCCAATTAGAAATTATAATCAAATACCATCTTTCATCCCTCAAAGTGACAAGGATTTTTTTAAAAAACATAATTCCTAGTGTTAGAGTGAGGAAACGGTGTAGTTTTGTATATTTCTGCTGGGAGAATAATTGGTATAACATTTCTGGAGATCATTTCGGCAATGTATAGCATAAGCCTTCACACTGTCATATACTTTGTTTAATTAATTATGCTCCTGTGAATTTAGCCAAATAGAGACATGAGCATTTGATTTTTATACAGTCCATTTTATATTGATAATACTGATAATATTTACAAAATAAAAACTTTTGAAGAAACAACTTATATATGTGATGATAGAAGGCATACGTGAAGCTCTGTCCATGAAAGTGAACTCGGAAAAGCTTAAAATACCTTAAAAGAATATTTAATGTCAGGTAAAAAGGCACACAATATAAATTGAGTGAAAAAGTCCAAATATCAACATTAGGATTCTTCCTTGTAACTTTTCTTTAATTTGCTTAAATGTGAGTGTAATATTTATACAATGTCATTTGTCCTATATATATACAAACATGTATAGCTGGCTATATATCAAAATATTAAAATGTTTTCTTTTAGAATAGTGAGACATGAGACAATGTTGTGTTTTTATCATTTCCTATTTTCTAAATTTCCTACTATGAATACATAATCTTTTATAAGTGGAAAAGCAATGACTTTATGATTGCATAATGGTAACTGCATTGTTACTGGCTACTATTAGTTGATCAACATGACAAGTAAACAAAAATATTCTAAGTTTACTACTAATACACCTCTAAAATGTATAAGATACATACATACATGCACATAAAGGTGTCTGTGTGAATGTGTGAATATTTGTGTTTGTGTATCCTTATCCCTACAAAAACATGTGCAATTGCCAATTTATTTTTGTCTAAATGTTATCCTAGACTGAATGAACTTACTTTGATTCTCAGTACTTGTTGGGAAGAGTCAAGACATTGTAAGATATATCTTAAATGATTGTCTGGATAACTATTACATTGTAAGGTACATTAGGCCACAATCTTCATATCTACAGTTGATAAGAGACACTATTGTGACATATGTCTTGGGGGAAAGTCAAGTTAGTGGAATATTATTTGGTAAATTATAAAAATAACTAACTTTTGAGATCCTATTGTATTCCTGACACTTAATATAAATTATTTCAAAGTTTCAAACTCTGCAAGAGAGGTGTTAGTGTTTCTATTTTATGGGTGTGAGAATCAAATTCAGAGCGATTAAGTAATATACTCAAAATCACACAGCTAATATATGGTGGTGCTAAAATTTGAATCCCGTTCTCACTATAAATGTCACATTCCTCCTACTGTTCAACAGGGTCTCATAAGAAGATTCTCCATCAAATAGTACCTTTCAGAGTAAATTACAATAACTGAGAGCCTGATGCAACGAATATTTATTGATTATATACTATGTCCAGGTGTTCTCACAGAAACTCACTAAATTCATTTTCATTAAAATCTACCAAGTGCTTTAATTTTTGAAATGTATTTTTAATGATATGTACATTTTAATAGTCTAAAGTTATCTCCATTTATCACATGAAACAGGTGCCAGTAGTATATAGTTTTCACAGAAATAAAAAAATATATATATAACATTCAATAAGAAAAAAGGGAATTAAGTTATAATACTTTTGAGCTGAAAGAATTCTCTAAGATGGACTAATCCAGCTCCATATGTTACAAATGAAAAAAACTGAGGTCCAGAGAATGAAAGTGTTTGGTTTAAGATCACACAGCTTATTAGTTTCAGAGCCCATATCTGAATTTAGGTTTCAAGATTCCCTATTAAAACTTTTTCAAATGCTTCTCTCCAATGATGATAACTGTTTAATTATTAGCTATATGTGGCCAGATTCTCAAAGATAATTGAAACAATTGCAAAAGTACATACAGAACAGGGTTAACATTTAAGGTAAACGTCTAGAGAGCTGGAGGTAGTGGCTCATGCCTATAATCCCAGCACTTTGGGAGGCTGAGGTAGGAGGATTGCTTAAGGCCAGGAGTTCGATACCAGCCTGGGCAACACATACTCCATATCTATAAAAAATAATTTTTAAAGATCAGCCAGGCATGGTGGTGCACACCTGTACTTCCAGCTACTTGGGAGGCTGAGGCAGAAGGATTGCTTGAGCACAGGAGTTGAGGCTGTATGAGCCATGTTAGTGCCACTGCACTCTAGGCTGGGTGACAAAACCAGACCTTGTCTCAAAAAACAAAAACAAAAATATGAGAAATAAGGAAATTGAAATCTGAAAAATAAGAGAAATAAAAAATACTTGCAACAAATTCCTGTATATTTGCCTCATTGTCAATTTATTTGCTTACATAAGTAGTACAAAAAAGTGGATACTTAAAAACTACTTTTTAAAAGACAGGAAAATAATAAAAGAAAGGAATGAATAAAAGAAGTCAAAGTTTATAGAAATGTTTTCATTTTCTGTTACTTCCTCTTATATGATGCTTTTCTTTCAGGTAGAAGTAAGTCTAAAGACCTTTCTTCTCCTTAGTGGTTTGTTTCTGGGATGGGATTAAAGTTTACTGAACAGAAAAATGCGGAAATTAATTGCTTTAAATGTACAAGTTTAATTCCCACCTATTAAATAAATAGCCAGCACAGAGAGGTTACCATTTTTTTAGACACCAAAAAGAGATCTGCTTACCTCTGATTACAAAGCTGACATGCAAAGCAGTCCAGGTGGTAAACATTGTCCTTGGCACGCATTACCATCTCAAAGGCAGGGATGAGCTTACTACAGGCAGCACAGTTTCCCGTTACACCAAAGAGCCTAGAATAAGAAATATTTTTTTTTTTTACAAACTCTTACAGAGAAATCTGAGGTTGTGAAGAGAGGTGATGCTGATATGCCTTGTAAAGCTATCAATACACAATTCCTTATGATGTACACAAGTGGGTTGTATCCTAGGTGTATGCATATTCTTCCGCAATATATTTTCCGTTGACCTTCCTTGATGAAAATCACATCTTGTTTGAGAAGAAAAGGAAAAGACAAATACATTAGGAAGCTTACATAACCGCACATAAATAGAAGTCAATGGGGGTGAATTCATACCAAAAGTCTTCTCTGAGTTAGAGTACACAGAAAATATAAAAGCAATGTAACTTTGATCTTAATGTTATATATTAAACTTTTTAGTTGGGAAAGGAACCAATGAATGAATGACTCATTATTTTTTGACATCTAGTTACTAAAAGGTTTGCCATTACTATTAAAAACACATTTATGAACAAGCCATTTAAACAGTCAAAAAACATAGAGCCACATGCATGCACCTTATGCCTCTATACCATAGTTATAGCTATGATTATGTTATTCAAGTAGCACATTAAAGTAAATGAGGCTGTAAACTATATATAGCTAGACCAGAAATTGAAGCATAATATACTATCAGAACCATTGGAATTGTCTAGGATTTCAAAAAAATTCCTATTTGCTGTAGCTTCCTGAAAATCGTTATTGAAATGACCTAAAAAAAAGTAAAAAATAAAATGTCTCTCATTTCATAATATGAGGACACATTTTATCCATTTGTACTGGCAATATTTAAACCAAGTTTCTTTAAAGTTGATAATGGTGGTGAATAATTATGATAAATAATATTTCATGCATAGTAGTTAATGCACTTTTTTAATAGGAAGCAAACTAGATGAAAAACACCACATCTGCCAGTTTTCTTTTTTCTCCAGCGTCAGGCTGACAGGAGAAAAAATATAATGGCTCTCATGGGAAAGACCAAATTAAAAGCAGTTCTAAACTAATGAATTCAAAGGTGCTATAGAGAAAACTCATTTTGGTTATAAAAACGTACTTTTAAAAAACTTAGCCTTTCATTTTATTGAATTTAAGGATTAGGCACAAATGTGCTGAAGTCTCTCATTACTTTCTATAGACTCCAAAGATGAGTCTTTTCTTAAGGCATGCATATTCATTTTCAAGTTTATAACTATTTCCTTTTACCAGGATAATGAGAGTTGTTGAAAACAGTTGTTAGAATCATTTCTAAGTGTCTGGCAAAAATGTGCAATAAATGTTTATGCTCATATTTTTGTTGGATTGTCTCTTGAAGAGCATAAGCACCTTGAAGGTAGAAGCAATAAATGCATTTTGAAGACTTTGTTAATGTAGTCTGTGCACTTGATAAAAAGTAAGTGAAGTTTACATTCAAAAAGATCAGATTCATAATTGTTAGACACTTATTTTCCTTACTGAATTTAAAAACACTTTAGTACTGCTTATTTTAAGTAATATAACCCTAATAACTTTCATGTTCTCAGTTTATAATCCATATTTTGATAAATAATATTTCTTTCAAAATAACTTCCTTGAAAATGTAATATCTTAACATCTGCTATTGGAGATGTAAAATGAAACCATCACAAACTAAAGCTTTCATCCTATTCATTTGTAAGCAGAATTTTTTACTTTATTATAATGTTTCATATTTACTTTTCAGTGTACTTTACATGATCTACTTAGGAGGCACGTCACTTACATATGCCATTGTTTCTTCTGTTTGTTATTGTTTTTGAGAAACAAGGAAAATGTGAAAGTTCTTTATTCAATGAATATAGATATACTTGTGTATATAAAATCTGGTTAACAGGAGATAAAGCTGTTTTTAAGAATTATTCAGTTTGCTCATATCTAATAAACATACACACACAATGCCACTTTGAAATTCTGGACATAGTTTCCCCCAATTTCAATTGCTCTCGCTAGCTGAGCATTTATCAGCTACCTGATTAGAATTTGTTTCCACACAAACCATTGATCATCAGCCTATTACTAGGCAAATGACAGTTAATTACCCACTACATTAACCACTGAGACCTGAGACCTGCTTCTGCTGCCATCAGTCAACATGATAAATGTGGCAAGTTCAGTAATGCATGGCCAGCCCTGAGCTGCCTGCTATACTGTGAACAACCCTCAATCTCACTTCCAGGCCCAGGAAAATCTATGGCAATCTGCATAATTACAAGCTCTGGGTTAATAACAGACAAATGATTTGTTGCATCTAAACAAAGTCCTTGGAATGCTCTGGGTCTCTGATGGCTGCCTGTACGGCGAACTGCCACTAGTGTACTTTCCACTACAACGTGCACAAAACAGTTCTCTGACGTTACAGCCTTCCAATTTGTTGCCCTCCAATTTATGGATTCTGCATATGTGATTTTTAATCATTAAAGGACTCTTGAAGCAATATTATCTTAATTATTCTCTGCTGTAACCAGGGAATTAGGCTTCAGATAAAATTTTCTTCTTCCACGCACTTTCCCTGCCTCGCTGGAGGCTCCATCAGTTTCCATCTACACCTGGACTCTGATATCCTAATGATGAATTATTGCCCCTTTTCCTAAGAGGGCGAACCTTACAAGGGAACATTTTACTGAACTGTCAACTCACAGACTGAGTGCGGAGATGCGGAAATCTGATATAATTTACTGTAAAACGATGCATTTGTTAGACTTTTTCCTCAGTTTTGTCCAAGGATCAAGAGATCATTCTATAGCTACATTTGTGCTTTTTGCTACTGGGACAAACCCAGTAGCAAACCCTATTTTTATAAAAGAATACTGTTTCTAAGAAACAGTATTCTTTTATAAAAATAGGGTTTTCAAACGTATCATGTTATCCTTTGATTTCCAAATATGACATTTGGGTTCCGAGGCAAAAGAATTTTCATATATGTCAATTAAGCATAAGGCATGCATAATTCTTATTTCTAAGATTTTTTTTTTCAGATTGTGCCTAGGAACTACTTAAAAAGAGTCTCTTAACTATCTAATTCATTTAGAGTACTCATAGTTCTGAAAATTCTGGTAACCCCTTCCTCTCCACTCTTCACTCCCACACTCGTTTATAAAGATATCATAGAGCCACTTTTCCATTTAAGCTGGAGAGCTCTGTAAATTCTTGTCTGTAGTCCTTATACAGTCCCATCCCCTACATAAGAGGGCCTAAGAACTCTTAGTCATACACTGAGATAGACAAAGCATTATTTTAAAAAGTAAGCCATTATGAAATTTTGGCTGAAATTAATCATAGCATATCAGCTTATAAATTTAGGGTAAGGAAAAAAAACAAGCTCATTGATCCATTTGCTCATTTTAAGATGTCTTACAGATTATTAAATCATGGCACATGACAATTTGCCAATTTATGGGGTAGATTTTTCTCTATCCTTTATGCTCATAGTAGGCCTTAAGCAATATGACCTTTATCCTGTTTCTGACACACTTCTAAAAGTAGGCTTATAATATAGAAGGTGACAAGCATCAGCTATACGATAACAGTGCATATAACTATTAATATTTGTAGACATCCCAAAGGTGTGTCTGTCTCCTTTCTATTCCATTTTTGCTTTCACTATCTTGTTTTGTCAATCTAAAACCAGATATGAATATAAAAACCAAAGAGACAACTTTCTAACTTTCTTATGGGTAAGAACTCAGCTTACCTGTATGCTGGATGACACCTGCCACAACGTAGTGAGCATGTGCAGAGAAATACTTAAGAACTTTTCTGTATGGGTGGCATTGCAAGAACTAAGACAATACAAGTTTAGATTTTTTTTAAAGGTGCTGAGAACATTTTGCATTTTTACTAAATGTCTAACAGCTTTGGCAACATTACTATAAATCAAGTGAACTCTGTATGGTTTAGTGTATATCCATTTCTATAAAGTTCCTGGGGACTGGGGGTAGAGAAAAACTCAAGACATATAATCATTTAACATAGCAATAATGAATATGGTTTACTACAGGCATCAGGGAAAAATGAGTGTTTGTTGTCTTAGTGTCTTCTATTTCACAACACCAGATGTTTCTATAGATTTTTTTTAACCAGGTCAGTGGCTCAAGTCACTAAATCAAATTCCTCTAAGCTACAGGAGGCATAGTATTTGACCCAAATTAATTTAATATTTGAGGAAAATGCACAAATACATGTCCCCGCAGTAAACCTTAATTCTAAACGAAGATCAGAACCGTAGTCAAGCAATCCTCATTTAATAAGATGAATATGCATGAATTTAGCAGTTATTTCATTTGTTTTATACAGTCTCACTCTGTCACCTAGGCTGGAGTACAGTGGTGTGAACATGAGTCACTGCAGCCTCAATCTCTCGGGCTTAAGTGATCCTCTTGCGTCAGCTTCCCAAGTAGCTGGGACCACAGGTGCATACCACGACACCTGGCTATTTTGTAAAAAAAAATTGTAGAGATGGGGTCTCCCTATGTTGCCCAGGCTGAAACTGGTACTCTTGGGCTGAAGCGATCCTCCCAACTCGGCTTCCCAAAGTGCTGGAATTACAGGTGTGAGCCACTATGCCTGGTCTAATATTTTTTAAAATATTGAGTATAAGACTAGTTTAGTTATAATCCTATCTTAAAATAAACTCTATAGAATAACTAGAGATGAACAGAGAAAGAAAAGTTTGGCTTTCAAAGAAAATGAAATTGTAATCAATTGAAAAGATCTTTAACTTTTGACTGTTGGATGGAAAAGTTTTATTGAATATGTTTTGTGGGAAGAAATGAACACTTTCACATTGAGAAGGACAATTGCTTTTTTGTCTATTACAAACATGCTTCTCATCTCCTTTCCTCTTACTTTTTCAACTAAGAAACGTAGTGATCGAAAATGAAAACACTTTGAACATTCAATTCTTTTGTTTTAAACTTAAAAAGTTAACCCATTACAGGCTGTAGAGAGTTGAGTCTACTGTTCTTTCTCTTTTTGGGTTCTCAGCATGTGCTCCACTGTCAGACAGATAAAGCTATTATGAGAGTTAAAGAAATGTAAAAAAGAAAATACTGAACATTTTAGAATGTACAAATATAAATATAAAGGTCTAACATTATTTAGAATTATGTTTCAAATTGTTGCAGTTAGGTCCATTATACAATAAATATTTTTACTGATGATTCTGAATTTTCCTGAAGTTAAGATTAAAAGGCTGAACACTGACACACTGTTGGTGAGATTGTAAATGAGTGCAGCCATTATAGAAAACAGTACGAGATTTCTTTAAAAATTAAAAACAGAACTGCAATATGATCCATCAATCCCATTACTGGATTAAAATGAAAAAAAAAAAAAAATCAGTATGTTGAAGAGAATCTGGACGGGCATGGTGGCTCATGCCTGTAATCCCAGCACTTTGGGAGGCTGAGGCGGGCAGATCATGAGGTCAGGAGATCAAGACCATCCTGGCCAACATGATGAAACCCCTTCTCTACTAAAAATACAAAAATTAGCTGGGTGTGGTAGCACGTGCCTGTAATCCCAGCTACTTGGGAGGCTGAGACAGGAGAATCGCTTGAACCCAGGAGGCAGCGGTTGCGGTGAGCCAAGATTGCACCCCTGCACTCCAGCCTGGTGACAGAGCTAGACTCCATCTCAAAAAAAAAAAAAAAAAAAAAAAAAAAAGAAGAGATATATGGACGCTTATGTTTATAACACCACTATTTACAATAGTCAAGCTAAGGAATCAATCTACATGTCCATCAATGGATGAATGGCTGAATAAAATGTGGCATACATATACAATGGAGTACTATCCAGCCATAAAAAGAAAGAAATCCTGTCATTTGTGACCACCTGGATGAACCTGGAGGACATCATCTTAAATGAAATAAGCCAGGCGTAGAAGGAAAAATGCCTCACGATCTCAGTCATGGGAAAGCTAAAATAAAAAGTTGACATCATAGAAGGGGAAAGTAGCAGAGCGGTTATCAGAGACTGGGGAAGGGAGCAAAGAGGGGAGGAGGAAGAGGAGAAATGGGTCAATGGGGCCAAAATGACAGTCAGGAGAGTTAAGTTCTGGTGTTCTATTGCACAGTAGGGTAACTGTGGTCAACAGTAAAGTATTGCATATTGCAGAAAAGGTAGAAGAGAGGCTTTTGAATGTTTTCAACCCAAAAAAGTGATAAATAATGAATGAGGTGATGGGTATTTGAACTACCCTAATTTGATCATTATACAACATATATATATATATAGAAACATCAAACTGTACCTCGTAAATATTTACCATTACAATGTGCTAATTAAAAAAAGAAATTTTCAAAAAAACTTAAAAGTTGACCATATATTAAAGGAAAGAGATACAGTTTCTATTTTAAAAACCTTAGAGATTATTTTGTAATTAATTCTATGATATTAACTCTAATTTAGCTTATTTAGTTCAGCATTTGTAAATAATATTTTTCTTTATTAGCATATACAAATCATGCCAAAACAGAAACATAACAGCCATTTGCTAAAAGCTTAATATATTAAGATATACATGTATAGTACACATATATATATTCATTCTCTCTCCTAACGTGCACTTACACTGAAAAAAAAAGAGTGAGAAAAAAAAAAAAATAAGTTAAACTTATTAAGTGCCTAACTAAAATTTCAGTAAAAAACTACCAAAAACTCATGCTACATAGTAATATGTATGTTAAAAATGACAACTTGGTACCTGAAATCCCAGCAACAATTCATGGTACTGGGAGAAAGCTGAGGTTCAATGAACCTTTTTAATAAAGTAGATGCCTACTATGTGCAAGGTACTTCGTGGGAAATGTTCAGATGAATACGGTTCAGATGAACCAATGAGAGTATCGTTCAGATGAATCAGTGAGAAGGATAACCAAGGGACAGAATACGAGGAGTGCTCTGTAATAAAGGGGAAGATGGTGCATCATGTGGTAGGCTTGTGCTGCAGGACCAGGGAAGACAACCCGGGTAAAGCAGGATTTGAATGACAGATGGCATTTCACAAGTAGAGAACTGCGGGGAGCTGAAAGAAGGTCATCGTGGGCTGATGTTAGAGGGTGAGCAGAAGCCTCTGCATGGTCAAAATCAGGGTTTATTTAAATATTATTTTTTAAAAAATGACCAATATGGTAGTAGTCTGCTTGGCAGAGATTAGGTGGAGTAGGTAGAGAAACCTACACAGCTTGGATGGGTGGTGACAGCTTGGATGATAGAAGCTTCATGTTTGGTGCATTGGTATTTTAAGAGAATCCTCAGAATATCGTCCCTCTCCTACACTCAGGCAAAACTCCATGCTTCCTTCAATCAGGCAGAACACCACCAGGCAGCAGTGGGTGCTCAAGCCCACTCAAAGGGCTCACTCTTCTAAGATCCGCCAACCACTGGTTGGACTTACTGAGTAGCAATCATGATCTGACCCATTTAAACAACATGGTGAGGGTAATAAAATTACAGGAAAAAATTATCCCTGAACAGGAGGGAGAAAGAAGATTTAGCTTTTTGATTTTTTGGAATTCTTGAGATCTAGACTTAGAACTACATTGGCAACAACAGAGAATTAAAAAGGAGTGTTAACGGTGAAGAAAGAGATCTTGGTGAAAGTTACTGTCATCTGTCTCTGGATACTGTATGTTGACGGAAACCTGATTTCCCATTAAAACTACATTAGACTTGTAAGAACCTAGCATTACAGAAGAATCAAGTCAAACTCCATGAATAATCTGTATAAAATACCTGCCATAAACAATTACCGAATCCATTCCAATTTGAAGATTGTGATTCAAAATAGATTGTTTTAGTCTTGAGATAGTCAGGAAAACATACAAAAGAGAACAGCGATACCCTCCACACTGTGGATGTATACCTTTCAGTTTCACCACATGGCTGGTTTCTTCCCCACTTCCAATCTACTCATAATACAAGCTAAGTACCCATTCACTTACTGTCTATAGCTGTGCTGACTGGCATGTCAGCCACTAGCCACATATGGCTATTGATGACTTGACATGTAGTGAGTCTGAATTGAGATGCTCTAAGTGAGGTATAGGTACCAGATTCCAAAACTTAGCACAAAAAAGAAAAATATTTGAATAATTTTTGAAAATACTGATGACACATTGAGATGATATTCTTTGGATACATTGTATTAAATATGTTGTTTAAAAAACTAATTTCACCTTTAAAAACTTTCCTTGGCTACTTTGGGTATGAGAAATATTAAAATTAATATGTGGATCACATTATATTTCTATTGGACAGGCTGGACTATAGCCTCAGCTCTCCTTACATCCCTAGATATATGGCAATTATAACTTTCAAACAAATGGAGATCCAGAATTTTCTAACTGAAATTCATCCTAGAAATCTCTCTTGTAATGTTCTAAGCTTAAAGATGAGAAAAAAATACAGGCCAGAGACATTTTTTTTTCCAACTTGAAACTTAAAAATATGTATGCTAATAGTGTGAATCATTATAGCTCACTCATAATCTGAAATAGATGACAATGCCCCACCTATTGTTCCAGTTTCAGGCTTACTCAGTGTTAATTCCCTTCTAAACTTGCCATTTTCTGCTCCATGAAGACAGCAACAGAACAATATGCAAAGCAAAATGGGTTGATCCTTGGGCTAATTGGCCCTGTCTTAGCTCTGCTACAGAGAGCAGAAAATAGCATAGCCCATGTCTACACACAGAACCTTACATAATTATTTAGTGTCAGAGCTAACATGAAAATCTATATCCCTTATCCAAATTTGTTTTAACTTCTCACTATAGTTCTCTGTTTTTCCTTGCAAAAATAGGGCAAGAAAGGGTTGTTTTGGACAAAAGTGTCTAGGTTTTGGACAGACAGAGGGAAATGGCTGATCTACATAGAATCACCATGTCTTTTTCTACAACCGACTCTTAAAAGTTGCAAACACTATTTAAACATTATACTTTCACTTTCAACAAATAATTGTCAATTTCTTCTCATACCCATTTTTCAAAGTCTTACGAGCAGGTGTTACTGCTATTTATGATCAGCACAGCAGCCTACTGGGAGAAGCTATTCAGAGAAAAGTAAAATAGAATGTTTTTCCCTTAACATTTGATGAGAATAATATTTCCAGGCAAATATGGCAGTTGTACCAACATTTCATAGAATCACAAATTCTTAGATCTGGAAAGAATCTTTTGTTGCTAGAACAAAAGAAATGTGTCAAGCTTACTATTTATTGTTGTGATATTTAAAAGACAGGATTTTTCAAACTTTTAGACATAGTTATGGAAAGAACTAGAATATTAAAAGGGAGAAGAGAAAAAAACAGTAAAATAAAGGATAACACATACGTACTAAAACAGAAATATTTTAACTAGATTTTTAAAGTAGTAGAAACAGATATTTTATCTAATCACTGTAGCTCCTTGTTCTAATTTTAAGGTAAGTTTATAACGAAGGGATGGCCAATCAGCCACAATTATACAAGCATAAAAATCTACAACTATTTTAGATACTGTGGGCAATTTAGGTACTACACATCTCTCCCTTGATATAGCTCAGAAAGCTGCTAGTTTCAGCCACAGTACAATAAATGCTAATTGGAATATGCTTTATACAATGTCATAATAAAAGCTTTTAAGAATTTTTTTGTGATAGTCTATTCCATAATGAGTTTCAGAAAGCATTGTCTACTTGAAGTTGAATAGGGTTTTCTAGGTGAAACTTTTTAAGTAAGTAAGACTTTCCTAAAAACTAGCATCAAAGTCTTTTGATACCTTTACAGACTTCTTAGAGAACCATAATTACCTTCTTTCTTATCTTTCTTTTTCATCCTTTTCTTTCCATACACTAAATATAAAAGTGAACAAGAAATTAAGTGGAGAGGTATCTGGTTTGAAAATATTTTTGAATTATGAGTTGTCATCTCATAATTAAGGAACTTCACGTATTGAAATTTTCAATAGAAAAAAAATAAAATGAAAAGAAGCATTATGGAAATATGATGATGGTCATTTTGTAAACAGTTGGAAAATAATCCTGGGACAGACCTTTTCTTAGATCTTTGTCAAATAAGCCATTTAATGTTTTCATGTGCAATTTTACCATCTTTCCAAGAGCTGCTTATTCACTAAGGCATTGACACAGCAAAGCTCCACTGTGAACATGAACTGGTGATTGGTATAATCTTGACTGCCATGCAAAAATCACTTGTTCTGATGTGAAGGGTATCTTTTATATCCAGATATGGTCAGATGTACTGACAATAATCACCTGATTAATCATAAAAGTAAAAAAAAATCACTTACCTTGAATAGATAAGGCATTATTTAATTCTTGCAGCTAGCCAGGAAAATTTCAGATTATCAAACATTTCTTCTAGGGTTAATTATTATGACTTACTTCAAAGAAAAAGTGCTATGTAGGAGAATAACAACAACCTATATAAGAATATATTATCTAGAGTTTAGTCTGAAATTTTATTTAATATTTTATCTTACCTTTTGGAAGAAACAACATAATTACTAATGCTTTCTTTTAAGGTAAGTAGCAGGGTTCAGGATATTGTGTCACTTATTTTATAAGTTAAATTTTCCAAAAGGAAGTGTTATCACAGATATTGATCTTTGTTTTTAACTAAGTATATTATGTTACAAAGGCATCAGTATTTCGTAGTACTGAATTTCTTTCCTTTGACATAATCACCTAAGATTCATGAAATATATCCTATTTGGCCACTTTTGTTAAAGCGCTTTCTGCAAAGCAAATTTAATACCTGACACCATTTATTTCATGAGTATAAACAGTATAAATATTTTTTTTTCAAATTCTTTAAGAAGGTATTCTAAACACAATCAGTTAAAAAAAATATGGATTTGATATCTGTAAAAGCAAGGGTATTCATATGTCACAATTTTTCTATGACAATCCTGGATATAAACCTGTTGCCTAGTCTATATAGTCATGTTATCTTTATCAAAAATCCCGGGTTGGGTAGAAAATTATATGGCAACCCTAATAATAGCCAAAGATCAATGAGAACTCAACGGTTTCAAAATTTCTGTTCTTTGGTTCCATCATTGACTCAAATATGCAGATTGAATTAAATACCCTCTAAAGATATTCATATAATTATAAAATTCTGTGATTCTTTGTTCTAATCAAAGTCTAACTGAATCATTCAGATGAAACTGATGTAGAAAACCTTAGTTTTCAGACTGAATTTGTAACAGTCTTAAAACTCACTGAAAAGGAAAGATATATAACTTTTATTTAACATAGGTTAGTATTTAAAATAAATAATTTTTAAAATTTGTGAATCCTTGAAAGGATTTTTGCATTGTCTTAAAGTGAGATTCGAGATAAAAATCCCATGTTATCAAAATAAAGCCATGAAAACAATTATTTGTAAGATTAAATGAACTCCTTTTTAGAATAAGAAATTAACAAAAGAGATTCAAAAAGACAAAATGGTTTTGCAGAAAGAAAAGGTACAAGTCATTAATATTAATTTGTTAAAACTTGATACTTTTTGTAATAAATTAGTAAGGAGAAATATTAAAGTTGTACTTTTATGTAGTAAAACTCTACAGAAGGAATTACAATAAAACCTGTAGATTACATATTTATAGGTACACATACAATAGTTTTCATAAACATTTTCTATGTTCTCTGCATAGTTGTTCAAACTCTTTTTTATTTTTGTAAAGAGTTGTTTCTACAGTGCTGACTTTAAGTAATGATTTTGGAATGTGTATCATTCTCTTTATTGAAAAAATAGAGCTACTAAGCTATTTCCTTTATTGTGCCACATTTAGGACTTAATATTTGAAGTACTTCCTAGACATTGCTAAGCCAAAGTGGCTAGAATTTTAACTGTTTCTTAAACAGATCTAAAACTGGATGTCAAACCCTTCACAAATAGAGTATGTATTGGGGTATGTAACATGCATATATATCCAACTTCCCACTTATAAAATATATTTAAGTCAGTTATATATTTAAGAGCATTATAAACCATATAATGCTCTTAAACAGAGGCCAATCACTTTTGGAAAATCTGTTCACAAAATATAGGTTAAAGTAATTTGCTCTATGGATACTACATTAAGGCCAAATCTGCTAAGATATTGGTATGAATTTATTCATCTAATTTCTCAGTGTGATAATACCAAGTAGATATAAAATTGATCATCAAAATAGGAAATCATAAATATGAAATCCACAATGCTTGAAAGTAGAGATTTTTTTAAATAGTGCAATTCTCAAAACTTTTCTGTTTTTATGTGTTTCTATATCCAGATACATTTTATAAAATGAAAGAAAATACTCTTTTTTCTTTAAAAGTTAGGAATATGGCACTCAGTCAAATCACAGATAGGAAAACACATTAAATAAACATATTTCCATGTCTATTCATAAGTGCCCAGGACAAAAACCTCATATTAACATATTATTCACATAAATATTATTTGGGGGTTTAGAGAAAATATTGAATAAGGCAGGTCCAATTTAAAATCATTAGTGAATAAAGTCAGATATAGTTGAAACAAAGATTTTGAACTCAGACATATCGAATATTAAAAACATGAGGTACTGGAATCATTTGGCAGCTGATACTCAGTGGTAACCAGCAGCCCTGAAAAGACAACTTAAAAGATATTTGAACTCGTGTGTGTGTTTGTGTCTATGTGCTTGTCCACATGTATAAAGTACTAACCTACTAGTTAGCTCTTTTACTCCCAGCCTGTCAAAAAAACCTGTCAGCTGCAACGGCGATAAGGGGGGCAGTTAAAAGAAGATACTGGAGCCTTAAGCTTCTTAATGTGCCAAGAACCAATCCCATGAAAGCAAACAACTTGAAAAAGGGTTATATGTATTTAGGAAATCTCTGAGGCTCCCTTCCTGCTCTGCTCGAGCTGGAGCGAGTGCTCAAGTTTTCTCACCCTAATGACCCCTGAAGCAGCCCTGAGGGATTGCAAAACAAGGCCGTTACACAAGGCAGCTTGCTAATTGAGAAGTTGATCGGGGGTAGAGAAATCCTGCTTTACCACGTTAAGTGTCGAAATCAAGCATGACTAGATTGACGTCGCCAAATCACCGTCTGGAGGCCACTCCACGCCAGGAGCAGCAGGGCTTTTCACACCTGATAGGCCCTCACTCTATCTACATCAAGTCGCATTAAGAAAGGAATGTATTATGGAACTGGAGTCCGTGCCCTTAAGAGCATTACTCCACTGCCTAATTGCTGCTTCTCCGCTTCCCAGAAGTAACAAATGTGCCCACGTGGGCCGGCAGCTTACCTGATCCCTCCGGAAAACCAGCCTTCCTCCACCTACTCTGCCGATTTGCTCCATGATAAAAATGCAACACAACCAAGACCCACAGTAAGTTAGAGGAAGACAGTAGGGTTAGGAATTTTGTATTACATATCTCAATCACAGTGAACAATTTAGAAACGATGGCTTTTTAAACCGTTTATTTTTAAATGAAGTTGCAGATGCAGGCTGTCTGATCAATGAAAACGCCTGGCTCTCGGATAGTGATTTAGACACCACACGATGTGTAGAGAGGAGAGACCTTCTGCTTTTGAACTCTGAGTCCCCAGTCACGGATTTGCTGCTCTCCAACCTAAAATCTCCTGTGACAGATGGCATAATAGACATTCCCAACAGCCCAGACTAGCAGGCTGAGATATTACTTGGTCTTTTTTTTCCTATACTCTGACAGATTCAAAGCACTTAACCAATGATGTGTTTTAGGTAGGGGATAAAAGGTGACTGAGGAACTTTCCCCCTATTTGTACCACTTTTTAAATTTTAAATCTCAGTTTTCTTACTGACACAATGGAGTTAATTCCTATCCATGCTTTGTTAACTATAAGACACATAGAGAAAAAAAAAATGGCTTGTTTCTGACTGCAAAGGATTTATTGGCCATTAGAAAAGAAAGTGTTATATAAATCTGTGATAGAAAAATTAATCCTTACCATACATTTTGAGGGGTGATAGGTGGCATCCATTCTGTGAGCTGGGGAACAGAAGTACAGAGGTAGCAGTGACACGGCTAAGATCTCACAGTCATTAACAGCAGACAGAAATCTGGCTGGCTCTATGTGTTCTGATACCTAGAAGGGTGTTCCCTACATAAGGCACTTCTTTCCTACCCTCAGCTGAAGTATGATGCATAGTATGACAAACTAGTAACAAAAAGAAACAAATACAAAACACGCAAGATAGAATGGTTTCTTGTTTGTTTTGTTTTTTCACCTAGCAAAACATAACAGGGCAATCTACAGTATTATGTAACCTAGTACTGACTTCCAAGGTATAATCTAAACCCAACATTATGATGTCCATCACGTTTTTATGAAAAGCTCCATAGTCTCTTTCACAGCTCAAAATTCATAAATAAGCCCACATGAATAAAATCTCACTAAAATGGAGGCTTTATCTTCAGAAATATAGGCATGAGGTCCATTTCTACACAGTAAAGGTAATACTGTCTATGAAGCATTTTTAATGAAAAAAGCAACTAAAAGTCTAAGTCCTCTCTGATAATTATACCTCTGCAAATTAGACAAATTAATCCAAAGATTTCCCTCTGCTTACATTTTAGAGAAACATCTGAAATCAATATCAATATGAAATTTGGTCAATTATGTAAGGCCTTAGTGTATAAGGGCTAATGTTTATTGAGCCCTGTCTCCGTGTCAGACACTGTTTGAAGCATTTCACACGGGTTATCTCATTAATCCTCAGAACAACCGAATGAGTCAGGTGGCAGTTTATTCTTCCATTTTATGGATGAGGAAAATGAGGCATGCAGAATTATGTACACACCCGGGGTCACACACACAGGTAACAGGTGAGCGGGACTCCACACCCTCAGCCATTTAGGATTTCCCCTCCTGTCGCAAGAGAACAACAGGAGGAACCTCAGAGGCAATTCACTACTACCTCTTAAAGATCGCTTTTCATGTCCTGACTTGTAGGAACTGCTTATCCATAAAGCTAAATTCTGTCTCCTTAGACCTTCTACTCACCAGGACCTTACAGAGTAAGTCTAGCTCTCCCTAAACATGACATCCTTCTCTTCTGCAGACTATATTACCCTCCCTCTCCCCAAGTTCAAATGCATGTAGAAATGAACGTCGTAACATGTGCAAGTCCCTCAAGCCAGAGGTCTTGAACTCACCTTTGAATGTGCCTCCTCTCCTCAGACTCCCAAATCTAGCCCTGCCACTGTGTTAAAAGGCGATCTGTCCTCTTTTTTCTCAGTAAGCTTCCTCTAGTGCACATCACTTCTGCCTTGTGCGCATGCTACAACGTCCCAGCTGAACACCGACCACATCTTTCCTCCAGCCTACCCTGCCCTGCTCGCCGCCTTCCACTCTGCAGCCAGCAGCCTTTCACACAGATCCAACCCGTCGATCCTGCTTATAACCTTCTATGGCTCCCCACCGTATGCAGGATAAATGCAGGGAAGCCTGAAAGTTCCATCCTGTTTTCCTTTCTGTCTTATATCCCACCACCGAGCCTCGCCTCCAACATGCTCTCTACTGCCTGGACTCATCATCTACTTTCACCCCTGATGTCCTACCACTCCTGCCTGCTAAGTTCCTACTAAATCTATTCGTCCTGGAAGTATACTGCTCCTTTTTCTCATATTCAGGTCAAATGTCAGTGGATCTATAAAGCCTCTCTGATATTCTTGAGGCAGAATAAGTAACACCCTTCTTTAGACATTTAAGCACTTGTTTTCGTAAACTACTTCATCTTTTAGAATCTGTATCAGTTATGTACGTTTGTCTCTTTCTCACTAGATAATAAGCTCCCTGAAAACTTGCCTTCTCCTTTACTCAGCACCTAACACATGTGATGTTCATATGCTCCAAAACTGCTGAATTAGAATGTGGGGATATAACTGGAAATTAACATTCTTGCATTGTCCAACTATATAGCCTTCACACAGGGATTTTACTTATGCCCCCTAGATTAGTACCACCATTTTTAAATACCATTTTAAATTCAGTGCACAATGGACATAAGACCTGTAGGTGGAAGTCAAAAATAAACGATTTAAAAGCTGTTACAAAGAAATGATCATACCACCCTCCCCATGTTCTTTCCTGAACTATCTATTTTAGAAATAACCCAATAAGGGCAAAACTACAGGAGTAAAACTACACTAGAAGCTTTCTAGGCAACATCAGAATCTACTTGCTGAAACTCAGCACCAATTCCATCTGTCTTTGATCACACTCAAGATGGTTTAGGTGCCAACATATCAGAATTCTATTATTAGCATATGCAGAAAACTTGTGGCTGGTAACATCTGTATCCATCATATCTAGTAATATTTCTTTACCGTCATTACCCCATTACTCTAAAGAGTTAACAAACAGCATAGGCTGTGATATTATACACCTGACTTAGGCAACTCAGAGGGTGCACCAACATTCACCTAAATTCTGTGAGGGAGTAAACTTTCTTCTTTTTAGAATCCTCTCCAAAATTTCCTTTTCAGCTTCCAGGACCAGCTCTTATCACAATTCTTCCATGAAGTCCTCCTGAATAAGCTGTTATTAAAATCATATTTTCCTAAGTAATTGGCAATTATTCTTCATTATTTCCATCATATATGTTGTCATCTTACTGCATTTATTTCAGGATTCCTAAATATATTATTCTACCTCACTCCTTCCTTCTACCCACTAGTTAATATGCTAGTTAATATTTACTGACTACCTATTATCAGCCAGATTTTCTACTAGATGTTGGATATAATAAAACAAGAATTTTCCCTGTTCACAAAATGTTTGTAGTACAATTTTGGAGGAAACAGACAAGTGAGAATAATTACAAACAAACAGAAAGGACATTCGCATCTCATAACAAATCATTCTGCACACATCTAGAAGAGAACATTTTTTCCTTAAGGCATTAATTTCCTCATTTCACTCATCTGTTCGATAACTTACAATGGCTCCATCTCACCAACATAATAATATTAAGGTTGCCCATGATGGTTCTCTGGATCAGTTTAACAGGGCCGCAGTTCTTTCTAACTTGCTTCTGAATGTGCCAGCTGATTATGGTTGCCAGATTTAGGATTGCCAAATATTTCATGGGACATTTTTAGACTAAAAAATTTATCCATTATTTATCAGAAATTTGCGTGCAACTGGGTATCCTGTGTTTTGTCTAGCAACACAACACTACCTCTAATTCCACCATCTCCTTTGGAATTAGATGTACAATGGACTCCAGTTCTCAGTAGGAGAATTTTCTCTCCTCATTCACGGCAATCTCATTGCCTCCCAGAAGTCTTCCCAGGCAGCAAAGACTGAGCTTTCCTTTGAACTCATAGTTTCATAAAACTTAGAAAATGTTAAGCAACGGTACTTTAATTTTCTCAAATTCAGGTACAATGAATATTTAGGGGAATTCTAAGATATTTTTTTCTTCCAAAGCTTGTATAAACTACTCAAGTTTGAGAATTGTATTTTACTTAGCTCACCTGAACAATATAAACTAAAAATAACTTTCTACTTTTAACTTTACATAGGGTGGAAGGAGAAAGAGGAGGGGTCAGTTAGAAGGGATGGAGGCGCAGGGAAGGGAGGAACTAGCTGGAGTAGTTGTGTGGACTGTCTCAGGCTGGCTCATGCTTAGGTCTGACTTAGGTCTAAAAGTTTCAAAGAACTAAAATAAAAATCACATTAAGCCGGGTGCGGTGGTTCATGCCTGTAATCACAGCACTTTGGGAGGCCAAGGTGGGCAGATCACCAGGGGTTAGGAGTTCAAGACCAGTCTGGACAAAACGGTGAAACCCCATCCCTACTAAAAATACAAAAATCAGCAACCGGGTGTCGTGGTGTGTGCCTGTAATCCCAGTTCCTTGGGAGGCTGAGGCAGGAGAATCACTTGAACCTGGGAGGCAGAGGTTGCAGTGAGCTAAGATCGAGCCACTGTACTCATCCTGGGTGACAGAGTGAGACTCTGTCTCAAAAAAAAAAAAAAAGAAAAATCACATTAATTCACTAGAAGAATATATTCAAGGAGTAATAATTCATAGTTATATACTTAACGTCTCATGCGAAATAAAAAGCAGAAGAAAAAGTTATTTATTCTAATGAAATGTATTGCATTGTTAAGATCTAGTATATTACATTTATACACACTCTTGACAGACTATATCATTGCAAGTAGGTGACCTTTGCCAACCCAAACACTCTCTAGAGCCTAGTTTTTTTAAAAAAGGCATTGATTATAAAGGTCATAAACTTCCATAGGGATTTTTTTAAAGAGAACAAAATGTTTGATCTTCTAGCATTAAATGTGTGTGTGTGTGTATATATATATATATATATATATATATATATATATTCCTTTAGATACACATAATTTAGATATTTAGGGTAACCTTCATTAAATGGTTTGGCTGTTTTCCAATAGAATTAGGAAACTAAGAACAAGAATTGTCTGAATTTGTTCAGATAATTATTATCAGAAAAACAGTAGCTATGTTTCACAAGGAGGTCTTTGGTGAGCCTCAGAAAACAAATAAAATCAAATGTGCCTGATGGCACTGATAAGAAACAATTTTTTTTTGGTAGGATTTACATAACCTCCTAAGTTTACATTTAATTAACTAACAATTTAGTGATGGTATATCAGCAGCTTGAAAAGGTAACACAGATGTATAAGTGAATAGTTCCCTTGCTTCTTATTTGTCAGCATTATGGCCTAATAATTTGAAAAAAAAAGGGGGGTTTTAGAATCTTAGGCAAGGTAATGGCTCTAAGTAAAAAAAGATCGCATTGGTGGAAACTTCTAGTAGGAAATCTTAGTAGGAAGGCTGAGGCTGTCTCTTGTCTCTCAACCCCATCCAGGCACTCAGTAAGATCAGAAAATTTTTATCTTGTTTTCCCAGTAGAAATTGTATTTCTGAATGACCAATAGATTCAGTGACCAAATGAATGCTATACTTTACAGAAAAATACCAACTAATAAATGTAGAAGTGACATGATGATAATCTAATCTTTCAACCTGTACTGATTTAGATAATGATTATCCAATGCTATTTATACTCACTAGGTTAAATGGTCAACAGAGAACCAGGCATCTGTTGGTATTTAAATAATGTCGCACAGGATACTTTCTAGTCACAATGAGAAAGGTGTAACTGTAAAAAAGCAGGATCAGTTTATCACACCATGATCAATTTAAGCGTCATGAATAGTGAGGTAACAGATGTTACGTATTTCCTGACATTATACAATATGACATCATTTGTCATGTATTCTATAACAAAATATCCACCTAAATTATTTTTATTTTTTAATAGAGATGGGATCTCTCTATGTGGCACAGGCTGGCCTCAGACTCCTGGGCTCAAGTGGTCCTCCCACCTCAGTCTCCCTAGTAACTGAGACTACAGGTGGGTACCACTGCTTCTGGCAATATGTGAATTTATTAGGCTTTTAAGCAACTTCTATTTTCCTGGGAACACTAGGAATAGAAGCAACAAGAGCAAAGACACCATAAGGATGCAACTGACCAAATGAAGAAGGTGAAAGATTTTAGAGGACAACTGCTATAGTCTCTTTAATAAGTGAATGTCCTAAAAAATGACAATGTTCAAGATTAAGAGAGACTTAACAGACATAACAATCAGATGTAAAGTGAAATTCTGGATTGGATCTTGATTTGTAAAATCTTTGGAGGACTTTTCTGAGGACAACTGGAGAAATCTGAACAAGGATCAGGTAATAGATTATATAAAAATTCACTAGCATGGAAAAATGTAGATCATAGTCTAAAGGTCTAAAGATTGTAGTCTAAAGATCATAGTCTAGGTTACCAAATGGTAAGCAAATACAATCTCAATTTGATAAAAATGCATACATGTACCTAAATCCAGGTAGAAAAAGATTTGGGATGATGAATAATTACAGCAAACATTAGTAGGTTCTGGTACAATCACTGTGCTTTTGTTATTGCATTTTTGCTAATCTATATTGTTAAAATGACAGGATGTTCTTATACTTCTTTTGCAAGAAAACCTCTTATTAAATTTAATTATACAAAGAAGCAGAATTGACCACCCAGAATTGACCACTGTTAACACTTCGTTTTATTTGTTTTAAATCTATTACGAATAAGTACGTTGAGTACTGGACATGTTACATACATCACAGACATTTAGTCATCTTTCAAGTTTATATTTGCTGTGCTATTTTATAATCAATGTTTTGATGAAATTGTAGCCACTAACACATTTTTTTCTAATCTACAATTAATCAACCTTATAAATAGTTAGGGTAAGAAACATCAGTTATCTGAAGAGAAACAAAGGAAGTTCATCAGTGCTTGAGTTTGAATGACTGAAAATTCAGTTAGAGATGACAGGCCCAATTTATGGGGACCCGGGAGTAAGTCCCTGAAGCCATGTCCTCAGTCACAAAACACTAGAGTACAGCTCATGAGGATGGGTTCTAGAGTCACACTGTCTGGATTTGAATCCTAGCTCCATCACTTGAACCTTGAGAACACTGACTAAATGACTTAATTACCCTCGGCCTCAGTGCTTTCTTCTCTAAAATGGGTTTAATAATACTGTAGTTCCCAAGGGCTAGAGGAGATTCTATCTGTAAAGCACTTAGCACAGCATATAACTCATTGAGAATATCTGATAAATAGTACTAAAATGTAAGATACATAAAGGCAAATATTTCTGTCCATTTTTTGACTGCTGGAGCTTCAGTTCCTATAACACTACCTGTTATAGAGAAAATCCTCAAGAAATATTTGCCATAATCTGAGTTTCATTCTGTTGACTTTATTTCACAATGTTAAAACAAACTCTCAAAATTCCATTGCTATTATAACAGGCTTACCCTCAGTCTCATTGAGATTTTTTCTGTGATACTTATCTAGTAGGTAGGAACAGAAAAATAGAGGATGGTTTTTTTTCATCAGAGTTTTCCTTTAAAATGATTTTTCATATGAATGGTGAACTCTAAAGCATATGTATTTAAGAATGTTATTACTACTTTTTATTAATTTCTTTTCTATTTCTAACAAGCTATTTTTGGCATAGAATAAACTATAAATTTGATTTACTTTTTTATTTAGCTGCTATGCTAAATTTACTTATTTCTTGATTTTTTCAATTTTCTGCAAATAAAATAATTACCTCTTTACTATTTATATTGATTTACTTCATTTTCTTATCTTATTACATTGGCTAGACCCTTTAAAACATTAAACATCAGTGACAATAATGAGTATCCCTGGCTTTTTCTTGACTTTAATGGAAATGAGTTTAGTATTTAGCTGTTTTAGAAGTTTGCAGTTAGGTTTCAGTAAATTTTCTGAATCGTATTTAACTGGTTTCCTCTGTTTCTCTTGAGTTGGAAATTTTGAAATGGCTGAATTTTATCAATTGCCTTTTTGGCACCCACTCCCATAACCATAGTGCTTCTGCCTTTAATTTGACAATATCATGAATTAGATTGAGATACGTCCTGGTGTTCATTTCCTGAAGTCTAGAAATAATCTTACCTGTTCCTACAGTATTATCCATTTTAGACAGTGACAGATTATTTGTTAATATCTTTCAAGTTTTTATATCTATATTCAAAAATAGCATTAATTTTATATATTTTATATTGTCTTTATCAGGTCAAGGTACTGTATTAGAGTTATGTTAGTTTTGTATATGCTGCTTTACATATTTTGAACTTAAGTTTCCTGTGTAACATTTAATTGTGGATGCTTAGGAAGTTGCTAGATTGACATTGCTTAAGCTTGTTGGAGAGTAATGGTCTGCAGGTAGAGATCGAGTCATCACAATATGAGGAGGGATTGAAACCATGAGGACAGATAACAACTCCTAGGAAAAATAAGTTTATCACAACAAGATCACTGTCCTAGGTATGGTCCTTCACTCTTTTAAGTAACTGATGGGGATGAGATGCCCAGAAAAGAATCAGAACTAGGCCCGGCGCAGTGGCCCACACCTGTAATCCCAGCACTTTGGGAGACTGAGGTGGAAGGATCACCTGAGGTCAGGAGTTTGAGACCAGCCTGGCCAGCATGGTAAAACCCTGTCTCTAATAAAATAAAAAAATTAGACAGGTGTGGTGGACATACCTGTAATCCCAGCTACTTGGGAGGCTGAGGCTGAGGCAGGAAAATCTCTTGAACCTAGGAGGCAGAGGTTGCAGTGAGCCGAGACTGCGCCACTCCAATACAGCCTGGGAAACAGAGGGAGATTCGATCTCAAAACAAAAAAAGGAAAAAAAAAATAGAACTATGTAGGGTCATGGCATCCAAGACAGTAGAAAGCTTTTAAAGAGAAGAAATAATCAACACTTAATATTAAAAGAGAAGATAAATACTGTAAGATGATTCCTGATAAAATGCACATTGGTTTAGCAATTGGATGTCCATAACAGCAGTATCAGCGGAGTGGTGAGAAAGAAGCCAGATCACAAGTTGGTGAAGAGCGCAAAGGAGGTTGAAGGAGTATGGATGACAAAAACAGAGTATTCTTTTTTTAAAAAAAATTAGACAAGAGAGAAATTGATAACACTAACAGAAATTTGAGGGAAAAGAGTATTTTTTCAGAACAGAAGAATCTTGGGTACAGCCCTATGTTGAGGGTCAAGTGACTGTAGAAAAGAAGATACTAAAGACTGAAGAATAACAAGGTACCTCATAAAACGAAGACCCACAGAATGTTGGAGGGAATGCAGCCAAGGACAAAAAATTGGCCTTAGAAGGAACAGGAAAATCTCATTCACATAGATGGGTTAGAAGAAATTAAAAATAAATGGAAAGTCTGATAAAATATAAGAGGCTGATTTATATCAAACCTGATATAAAACATCAAGGAGTAACAATCTGTATATTATTTGATTGTTTTTAGCAATGCTTAGCCACACTATAGGAATGGATTAAAAGGGGGTGGCATACCCATGTCAAGTTGTTAGATTTGAGCAGTGGTGAAAACTGAGCTAGCACAGGCATGGCAGGAGACACAGAAGATGGAAGTGAAGGAGACTTGCCGGAGCGACAGCTGGGTTCATACTGGGCAGGAAAGACAGAAGCCTCTAAGGTGTGACCAAATTAGGAGAAAAAGACATGATGGGAGAGCTGAATGTCTGAAATCAAAGATCAGTGATATTACAAGTGAAACAGGACTACAGTGTGGAGTTTAAAAATCCTGAGATAAAATACTTTTCCATAAGGAAAAGACACTGTATATGATTCCCAGACGCTGGGCTGGCGTTCAGTAGGGTCAGGGAGGCTCAACAAGTTAGGGCCTGGTTTCAAACGAGTCCGCTCTAAGCCTTTTAGAATCTCCTAGAATTACGGTAAAAGGGAAATGACAGCAGTGAGAAGGGGTAAAAGGTAGTATAATTAGATGTATGGGTTTTATTGGAGGATGCATTTTTTTATTACTGAGTGGGCAGTGTTGTATGTATCTAAGATGGCCAGTTTCTCCTCTGGCTTCGTGGAACGTGGGATTTACATGAGTTAGTAGTACCTTGTTCCTGTTGACAGCTGAAAGAAAAGTTGCCTCCTTAGAGGAGATGCAAGTTCCAGGTAAGGCAATAGATGTAATTCAGTTAAAACAATATTTTGATGGAAAAAGCATCTGGCCAAAAGATGGTGGACATAGCAAAAGTTATTGACAAGAATGTGAAGTTTCTGGAGGACCCAGTGGAAAAGTGTTGAGTGAGGGTAACAGCAGAAATATCTGGAGAATGAGGAAAGGAATGGAAACGAAAAGTTTTAGATGAACGTTGGTGGGTGGAGGAGTGGTGGGAGTGGATTTGCTTTTCATTCAGGAATTTGAATAATTATCAGGTTAAGAGGCCTGTTTACAGGTAGACAGCCTTAAATATCTTAGCTTTGGCACAGTAAGGGTCCCAAAAAATATCCCACTTAATTCCAAACAAATTGCAATGGCTGCCATGAAGTTAAAGCAAGAGATTTCTTTTCTCAGGGTGGGCTGCTTCCCACTCTACAAAGCAGTGCCAAGGCTCCCTGTTAGGCTGAAAGCTCCCAGGAGATTTCTGAAACTAGTGTATAACTGGTATATATGGGATGAAAGGCTGTGATCCCCTCTTCAAGAATTCAGGATCTGAGGAAACATTTTCAAATACCTTAGTTGTACATATTAAAGGGCCTGATCAGTTATTTGAAACTAGAATTTTATGGTCTTGACTAGAAGGTTATATACTGGTAGCTGTGTACTACATTAGAATTAGTTGCCAATGTCTTATATCCAAGAGATTTTACTGGAATATCCGGAAAAACAAAATCTGGTTTATCCAGAAAAATTAGCAACATTCAGCCCATACTCCTACAATATGCTGGAATTAAGTCCTGGCTTCCCACTTTGGGTGAGGCTTGCAAGCCCCAGTTTGCAACATTATTTTTCTTGTAAGACCCTGGAACCTGGAGGCATTTGAGTTTGTAATTCCTGTTTTAGTCCTTGGTGAGATGAATAAGTGAGCCCATTTTATTTAAAGTATCATGGTAGAAAACAAGTTATTGATTATTGCTTCAAAAAAATGATTTGCATATTTGTGTGTATATTTTTTTAAAATGGATTAACTTCATGCTAAACAAGCACTTGGCCACAAACATTATTAACCTACACGAAAGGTTACATTTGCTATCATCTTCATCCTATATAGTGCGTGTAAATGTTGTTTCAAATATTGTTCCCAAATATTATTCAAGTTCACCTAATTTTACATGGAATTGCAGATTAGAAAATTAATTTCATCACAGTCTCCCCTTTCCTAAATTCCGCTCACTTGGCTATCTGAGTATCTTTCATGCATCAGGCCCTAGGCCCCGCCTGTATTTTCTTTCTGTTGAAGTCCACCCATTCCATTTACTTAAGTGATTTCATTTGAATGATGTCATAAATAATCCTCAGGTAAACAGTTCCAAATACAATAGTAAAAGGAAAATATGGGTGAGAAATTACAAAAGTCTGGAGAATCAATTAACATATACAGTTCTAAACAACTGTTAGAAAGAAAATTTGATCTGGGCTTTCCAGGAAACACAGAAAACAGGGAAAATGTAAACAAGTGTATGATTCACAGGCCCAAGAAAAACATCTTTTAATCATTTATAGTCTCGGAAATCTTGCTTATTCTAAGATCTGGGCATAATTTCACCAGTGAGACGGCAGGACATTGTGTGATACGGTAAACAAAGTCTGCAATAGCATCCTTAGGAGACCGATGTGTTTGCAGCTGTTAATGAAAATCCTCAACACAGGAAAACAGGGAAATCCTGATGTACAATTCCATGAAAATTTTTGAGGGGCCAAACCAATAGGGGCCAAGATCAAAGGGAAAAATAAATTTAAAACTATCAGAAAAAAATAGTTTAACATCCAGTTTTTCAGGTAATCTGCCATAAATACTATTTCTTTCAGATAACTTCTTAAAACGTAAGATGGAAAAGCAGCATTTGAAGTTGTCATCTCTGGGAAGAACACAGAGTGCTCAGATGTCATGATATGATGAAGTCCGCATACGGAACAACTACGAAGCAACTGACACACGTGGATGAACAGAGAATCACCACATGGCTGTGGTAAGGAGAGTGGAAGATCATAATCTTCCTCAGCAAGCCTTTCTGGGTCTCCTCCAACACACAGCTGAGTCACGGAGGCCCTGGACAATGTGTCTGGACAAATCTCACACTGGGCATTATCTTCTACATCCATAGAAAAAATCTGTTGTATAATATTGTCAGATTCAGGCCAAATGAATTCTGGAGGACATCTGCAAAGACACTGCATTTCATCTTTGGACGTCCTTTCTTGGCAGGACGACTTGCCTCCCAAAGCCTGTCCTAGGATGTGGCAATAAGGCTATACTGTCAGGGTAAAGAATCCAAGATATACTTCTTTTGACTCCCCATCCTAGTAGATGATGTTTTTTCCCCATTTCTCTGGCACTTGAGCTAAGCTCCTGTGGCTCAGATTATTTATTGCATTACTTTTGTAACCTTTCTCCCAAAGGAACATGTAAGCCATACACAGTTGGCATCAAATATTACTGGATGACAGATTTGTTTTTAAAACGGTAAAATTAGACAATACATCTCATCTAAATTCATGGAATTCTCCCCTCTAATAATAGAGTCATGTGATAGCTTAAAAACACATGCTTTATCATCATTCAGTAGCAGTTTATTCATTAGAACATTCTGTACTCCTCTAAAAATCCAACATATCTCATCACATCTCACATTTGGTTATTTTCCTTCTCAAAAGGTCTTGTTACAAATCTAATGCATTTAACGACCAAACTATGCCCACAAGGATACTTGGACAATGGCTTACATTTTAAATTATAGCAATTGTGGGGGCTGCTGACCTGTCAATCTCAAATATATTCATAAGCTACGCACACAAAAATGAAATGAACAAAGTGATTCAGATTAAACAGCTCTTACTACCCATTTTAAGAAAATCACTGGGTGTGCCTAGGATCCAATGCTAACAATTTGTTACGCACTGCAGTGTTACAGCTTTCTAAATGGTAAGTAACTGTTTAAAAATTCCAAAGCATTCCTAAAATGTTTCACTTAAACATTTTGCAATAAAATCTTATTCAACTGTTGCTTTCATTAATTTTCTACAGACTAGAGAGCAAGGAATTCAAGTTTTATTTTTTTTTTTCCTTTAACTTTGCCTACTACTAGCAAATAAACTGTGCTTCTTTTTTTAAATAAACCCCTGGCCTTGAGTTTTGGCCCCTTAATAGTAGCCTACATGGTTGACTACTCTTGGTGTTAAATTTTCTTAAATTGTATTTCTGTCAGTATATCATTTTTTTAAGCAATGGACCCTATAATAGCAAGCACTGGTCTGTCAGGAGTGCATTTTAACAGCACGACACAAGTATTTTTCACTACAGGAGACAAACAATGATATGTATTACATGCAGTAAACACTGGCTTTGGTACACAGGGTTCTCTTAGCATTTATCTGTCTAAAATCTCCCTGTCTCCTGAATGGGGGTTTCAGGGGGAAGGAGAGGAACTCTGTCTCATATTAATGTTGCCAGTGGCTATGGTATAGCATTAGAAAAAGTCCACAAGCACTGCCACGTCTCATGAAAGAAAACCTTGATTTAATTTTAAATGAACAAGGAATATTAATTCATGCTTAAAAAATTACTTTCTTTCAGATAATTACCCCATCTTTCTCTTATGACTTCTTTCCCAAGCTTTGATATTTTCCCCCTTTTATTCACAAGTCTCATTACAAAACAACTTTCATTTAAACATAAAAAGCTACTAAGATATAGTGCTCTGCAAATTTAAGGTGCAAAACTCCAAGAAATTCTTAAAAAATTATTAGCATTTCCATGCATTTTCTACTTTTTCCATTAAGCATTGTTTTCATGATTTTTAAAAATGTATAATGAGGTATTTACAGTATATAAATATATATAAATTGAAGGTCTGCCCTTAAATTTCTTTAAGAATATATAATCAAAATGTTTAGAGAACACTGTGAAAAATAATACGAGTAAAAGAAGTTGGTATTCAATTTCCTTCCCACCTGAGGAAAAGATAGAAAATCAACACTATAAAGAAAACCTAAAATTTTATAATATAATTCTACTCTATGGAATATTAAATATAATGCTTTACAAGGCCATAGAACTTTTATAAGCTAAAATAGAGAGATCATGGGTCTTTGAGATATTTTAGAAAACTATCACCTCAGTTATAAAGGAAATAGAATTTTCAGTAATTCTCCCAAAGATACAAATTCACCTTAATTTATATAAAGCACATTACAATCTTAATTTAACAATCCATTCCAAATTCCAGTAATCTCGTGTTGAGATATTTTTCCATAGCCTAAAGTGCACCTATTTAGACATTTCCCCACCCATCTCCTTTGTATATGAAAAGTTGGTAAACGATCTTATTATAGTAGTAGCCTTTCATACTCTTGACTATTAATCATTCCTCATGTTAATCTTCTCCTCATGTTTAATTTCTCTCCTATCTTATCTTCATAATTCAGTGCTGTTCTCCCTTCATAACAACTGAAGCTGAGGTCGGAAGCGTGTCAGCCAGTGTGAACCACTCTTTCCCTACCGTGTTCTGCTGTCACCCCTAACTATTTTATGAATAGGATTCCTATTTCTAGAGAAGAAATCTGAGACTTGGAGAAGTTGAGTAACCAGACTAGGAACATGCAGTGGGGAGGTAGCAGAAGAGGGCCGACTTCAGATCTGGATACTATACCATGATGCTACCTGGCATGCCTCCGAGATCCAGGAATTAGATCTAATCTCACCAAGTTTTGAAGAATTTAGGGAAGTGACAAGAGCACATGTGACGTTTTATTTAATGAAGTGATATTCACAGAAGGTTAAAACAACAGTAGATGAATGGGTTCTAAAAGGAATACATGAGTTATCTGCCATTGATGATCACTGATGGAGGAAGGACAATACCTAATGTAGTAGAATAATTGTGTGAGACATTTAAAATATGCTGTACATGTTACGATGAATGCAGTATAAGCTTGTGGCTTTACTTTTACTTGTGACTTCAGAGTAAAAAATTGGGTTGTAGTGCAGATGAAAGGCTCTGTATAAATTAGGAAAGAAAAATTTAAGAAATATTAACTTAAAATCTCCTGAAAATTTATATCTTTTTTAGGATGCTGCAGAAATCAAGAGCTAACCAAAAAGACAAAGCATGAAACCTATTTAATCAAATAAGCACCCGATCTCTATCCTAAAGTGAGTGGTTTAATAACTATCACTGATGAGATTATTTCAGATTATTTAAACTCCAAGCAAACTATCAGGTCAAGATCAAGCAACTTTTCTTTAAAATCAAGCTCAAATTGATCTGCCTTGGAAGACAAGGATCACAAAGTGGTTAGGAATATAGGTTCCGCAACTCAATCAGAATAAGACAAGCATCTGCCAGGAAGAACAGGAGGACTGTTAGAACTTGTAACAGACAAAAAGTCCCCAGGATGCAGACCACAGTAGAAATTAAGCCTTGTAAAGCTCTTTGGCTACTATCTCTGTCTAGCTTTCTGAAAAGTAGGTGTTGGATTTGTTTTGTGTGTGCATGAAGCATAAATGCCACTGTTTTTGAAATCCCACCCATTCATCCTGCACCTCCTTTTAAGATTCAAAGCACATTTGCATAGCTTCTCAGCCAAGTACCCATGAAGAGATCCCAACACATTTTAAAAATATAAATACAAGCTTGAGAACTTTGATTTGTACCTAAAGTTTAAAGTTAACTTAAACATTTTTAAAAGACACTTTGTACATACAAATCCCACTGTTGTAAATAGAAATGAATATTAAACTTTTGGTTTTGAGGATTGATGCTTAGCTCTTCTTGAAGCGAAACTAACATTAGTGAGCTAGGATTAAGGTTACTGGGTTAGATTAGTAGTGAGAAACATAAGCATAAGTGTTTCTTATAGTGAGAAACATAAGTAGTGAGAAACAAACTCTCTTAGAACATTTGTCTCATCAAGAATGTGATTCACTAAATTGTTTTAAATAACAATATGTCCTTAATGTATCTTTTCTAAATGCTGGATTTAGACACATTTATCATAACTAGAGCAAATATGTTATTTTAAATGTTTTTTTAACTAGAAAAATAATTAAATAG
Source organism: Cheracebus regulus (assembly GCA_963574635.1). Lineage (NCBI taxonomy): Eukaryota > Metazoa > Chordata > Mammalia > Primates > Pitheciidae > Cheracebus > Cheracebus regulus. Next base: position 96,617 of record CAUYQU010093984.1, on the reverse strand, counting down.
GGCTTGGCTTGACTTTAAAAAGTGGGGAAAAAAAAGACAAGAAAATCACCTCAGCCCTAGAATAACTGACTTCAAGAGTAGAAAATTAATGGCCTTTGAAAAATCCTCAGCTTTGCAATTTTTATTACCTAAGAATTTTTTTAAAAATCAGTATCATTGTGATCAGGACAGTTTGATGAGTTCTTTGGCCAAGATGTTAATGTTACTCTCATGAATGCTGTGTTGGCAGCCCTAGCTCATCAATATAGGCATTTCCTTGTATTTCACATTGAAATACTATGATGTATAGATAGTCCATTCTCCATGTTAATAGATGAATGTAGATGCATCACTTTAAAATCAAACATGTGACTATATCATCCCCCTTAGATTGGCAACAGATAGTCAAGTGACCAAATCCTGAGGTCCATTTTAAAATTCATGTTTCACAACTATTACTTAATCACACAGGGTCATCAATGAGGTCAAATAAAAAGACATCCAAAAAAACCTCCAATAAATAATAAATGAAAATAATCTCATTCAATTCAGCAGATGCATTCTGTAATCCCAAATGAAACTGATTTCACAACTGCCTCACTCAATAAGCTTTACAGTGGTTTTCAAATGGAAGTATTATCACTGTTCCAGGGGACATTTAGAAATGTATATGGTACATTCTGGGTTGCAACAGTGATAGGTGATATCATAGACCCACACGGTGGCTACCTCTCATTCTCGCCCCTCCTGCTCACTCACCCCAGCTGCAGTAGTGTCTGTGATGTTCTTCAAACATATGAGAAAAACTCCCATCTCAGGGCCTGTGTACTGGATGTTCCTGAGTCCGGAATGTCCTTCCCACACATAACCATGGCTAGCTCCTTCACTTTCTCCAGGTCATTAATCAAGTCACCATCTCAGTGAGGCTGCCTGCACCCCCTCCACACAAAACAAACTTCTACAAACCTCTTTTGCTGCTTCATTTTCTCCTCATTGTGTTTATATCTCCTGATGTCCTACACTTATTTTATTGATTATCTATTTCCCCTAAGTAGAATATAAACTCAACAAGGGGAGCAGGTATTTTTGTGTTTTATTTAGTGCTGTATCTCAAGGCCTTTTATGGTACCTAGAACATACAGAATAACCACATTTATTGAATGAAAAACATGGGAATGGGATGATTGTTTTGCAAGAGATATCAATTGTACAAGGAATGATAAGCATTTTGCAAGGGGTTTCAGTTGTTGATAACTTACTGATATCTGTGATAAGAGATGGAACAATACAAATAGCATGAAAGTTACAATCTGACTCTATCTTGCTTTGCACCCAAAATATAACCCATGAAGCTCAAAGCTAAGCTTTTATGAAGACCACTGGCTTACACAAGATTTTTAACAAAGTCCAGATACTTGATTACCTCTCTTCTTCAAAAACTTTTCTAATCTCTCCTGATTATACCTCTTGTCATTCTCTACATTGGCTCCACGGGACTTAATTAGAGTGAAACTCTTTATATACTCTACTTAGTTATTTAACAATAATAGTGACTATGTTTATCAGGTGTAGAAAATTTGAAAAATAACTTGCTTTTAAGTTCTTTCCAAATTTCCCAGACTGGATAGCCTATTCTTCACAAAAGAAAGTATTTATAACTTTGTACTTAATACATTATGTAAAATTAATTAGAAATACAGTATATCACATTATTTATAATAATGAAGTATTGACCCTCAAACCCTGTATTTGTCAAGTGGCTAAATGGTTTCATTGTAAAACTGTTAAAGAGATAGCAAAGCAAGTAATCATAAACTCCAATACTGCCTTTCAGCAAGGATGCACTGTGAAAAAAGAGATTCTTCTAGCTCAGGACCTTTCTAATATTTTTTCCTAATAAATGGTCATAGAAAATATTGGTTTATAAATTTTAAGGCAATGCAATTACTTTTAATTTCTTTGTATCTCCCAAAGTGCAAATGGCCCTCAGTGCATATTCACATGCAATATTTATAGGCTCTAAAATTATATTCACAGTATAGGTGAGCATCATCAGCAAATAAACCTGCTGATTGAAACTAATACTTGTATGAAGTTATGACTGCTTTTTCCATTCACTTCCCTTATCCTACCCACCCAGGTAAATGAACAGGTACTAATCCACTCATGGTACCATCTTTATACATAGATATTGGTAAGAATATATTTTTATTGAGCAGTTGATAAGTAGTATGCTCAACGTTGTAAAATATTTTAAAATGGAACAGTCTAGATTCTTCTATTTTTGGTGAAATGTGAGCAATGTGTCAAAAAACATTATCCTAGAAATGGAAAATTTTTAAAAAAATAAATATAATTATTAGAGATTTCAAAATCTTTTAAAAACAAAAAGAATAAAATAATTTCTAAAACAGGTAAAAATATGCATCTCTGTTAGAACTGCTAAAATAAAAACATGACGCTGTTTTAAAAGTTTTAGGAAATAGGAATAAACTAATAACATCTAAAATTAGCTTTTCCCCCTTGTTGCTTGTTGGAATCTCACAGCATAAATGAGACAGAAATTTATTTTTTCTCTGTGATACCTGAATTAATGTTAAATGTTAGCATTAGGATATTTCACGAAGTTCCATGCCTACTTACTAGTCCTTGTCATACCTGATATTTATGTTTACTAAAATTGATTTTCTTTTCATTAATAGGATGGGTTTAATGTGGAAGATGCTTTACTGCATTAGTAATAACAATTTTACTTAAATATTGCTTTGGTATGTTCTTCTGCAAATACTCTTTCAATTCCTAAGAGTCTTTTATTTTCCCAGTGGCCCAGATGGAGAGTTTTTAATATTAAATTGAATCATAACAACACATGCTGATTAGAGTCTAACTTAATACATGCAGCTTAATGTTAATTTTCCAACTTCAAATCAGGGATCTGACTATTCCAAGATGATTATTCCTCTCAAGTGTGATTTCATTTTAAACTTGTAAAGTCCGTAGCTAGAAATTTTTGCATCAGAAAACACTAACATGATAGCACAAAGGAATTGAGCGAAAAGAGAATCATTACATAACTACAAAAATACTGTTGAGAAGAAGAAGGTTTATCAAGAAGATTTCATAATACAGCACAGAAACAAACAATGGCAGAAGCAAATGCATGTGGTTGATGTGGTTAGTTTGTGAATATAGGAAGCATGTTTGATTACCATAATAAAAGAATATGCTTAGGTCTTAATTCCTTTAGAGAAAGTTATCCATTAATACTGATAATAAAGGGGAAAAAGCCATAAGCCAAAGATATTGTTTTAAAGTAAGAAATGAAAACCTAAATGCCACATTTCTTGCTTCACAGTGTAAACTTCCACTTCAAAATAAGCTCTTGTAAGTACCTTGAAAAGGGAAATACATGTTTAATCATCAAAATAAGTATATTGTGATAGTAAAAACAGAACTAGAACAGGCAGTATCAAACTCCATCAGAGCTAAGAAAAACAGAATAGAATAATTAAAATCACAAGAAAATGAATTTAGGCATTCCTTAATTTTATAAAAGTTATCTTACATCTTAGACTGATTAAAATCCTGTAAGAATAGGTGAGTGCTATAGTTTGCAATTCTAAAGAATTAGCTGGTGTCAAGTGTTTGAATTTTACAAGTTTTAAAGCTTACCCAACTATGGTGATTTGTTGGCTAAAATCAATGATGACAAAAGTAATGCCCACTCTAAGGTTAGATAGATTCCAATCTCTGTATGTGCAGCATGTATACATATAGATCCACACCTCTTCAAATTCTTAACAAGGGTAAGTGCCATGTATCAGCAGAAGTAATCACTTACAGAAACGAATTTTTATAAGCCAATTAAACTAAAAAATAAAAAAGACAGAAAAAGGCCTTTTATAGAGACATGGCTAATACAAATGCAGTTTTATAAAAATACCTAGCAAATTGAACAGAGTATTGCTATTTTTATTTTTAGTCCCCTTGTTTTCCAGATCTTGTCCAGCATTTACACTTCATATGTTGTAATTTTTATTGATAAAAGTGAGAAACATTAGCTAATTTTTTTGGAAGATGGGATGAGGATGCAGTATATGATTTTGAAAAATAGAAGACATTCTCATACGAATAAGAAAAACGTTTTCAATCCAAATACCAAAATAAGGCTTCAATGCCTCACAGTGTAATGAAGAGAAATACAATGGCCATTTAGGTTGGTGCAATTCTTTTTTCAGGCTATTTCATTTTTATGTGAGGCAGAAAACGGAACTACATAATACATTTCTACAATTTATACATTCATCAAAACCATTTACAAAATTACTACTTTCAGCATATTTTTAAAATGAGATTCCTTAACAAATTATGTTTATGTAGTCAAAACACAGCATTAAAATTTATTATTAGTCACTTAATGGAAGTTAATGGTGAGTTTATAAATGAAGTGCTGGCTTACTTTGATATAGTCTAATAGCAACCCAAAATAGAAATTATTTCCCAGAATTCTATGTATTTATAAAGTGCAAAATAAGCAATTTTAGCAATTCTCAAAGTAGTTTTTCCAGATGCATTTAATCCTAAATATACTTGTAGAAACAGAATATTTTTCTGCTAAGTCAGGTATGTCTAACTTATCCTTCTTATGCATAAAAACTATCCTGACTGAAGTATTTCATACTTGTAAAAAGATAAAAAAAAAAACTATAAATACATAGAAACTTTATGAAATATTTTTAATACTCTGAGGGGTGGTGAAATTTCCAGTGAAAATAGCTTAAGTCTACAAAACAAACGAAGACAAAAAGCCACAAAACTAAAATTATTATATTAGTAAATATTCATTTACTGAAAATGAATGCATTATAGAATTAATGATAGAAAGATACTGTAGATAAATTTACCAATGAGAAGAAATGCTGTATATGCAGTAAATATCTTTAATAGAAATTGTTTGGGGGCAGTTGGTGCTCAGAAGTCTAGTGTGAATCCATCCACCAAGTATTTCCCAGAGTGAGGGGCATTCTTCTGAAGTATTATTAAAAAAAATTGATCACTCCTGATTTACACTGGTTCAGGAGTAGTATTAACATTGAAATGTTTAAAACAGAATTCAATAATGTTTTCCTATAATAAAGGGAAAAATGAACTTAAAATTGTAACTTTTTATAAAGCCACAAATAAGATAATGTATAAAGAATGTAACAGTATTTCTTAACAGATATGGAGTTCAATATGCTCATATGTCAAAATATTTCATAATACTAAAATTAACATAGACATTTAAATATAAAAATTACGATAATAATATAGTCTTTAAAAGCTCAAGTGAAGCTTACAGAAATAAAGTTTATTTGTAGAGTTCCATTTCATATAAAAGCGTACGCTTTCAGAATTTAGAACAGTAAAAAGTGATTTTTTTCAAATAATGAGAATACGTTGCTTTCCAGGAAAAATAATTCCAAATAATTAATATTAAAAATATGACAATTAAATAAAAAGAATATTATATTCAACATTTAAAAAATCTGTGCTATAAATTGCCAGATGAAATAATACTAACAACATATTCCTATTTACCTTCATACTTATAATTATGTACCAATATAAAGTTGAACTTACATAAAAATTGAGAAGTACCAGGTTTGATCAATGTGTGATAAAGTTACAGCTAGATATATGCTCTATGTGGCATTTTATTTTCCTTTTCTCTTTTAGAGTTATTATATTATTATATTAAAGCATATAAAATTTGCAGTCAGCATAGCAAGCTTCAAATCATTTTAGTTAATTAGCAACTATGGTGAAGCATGAAGCATCACTCTTTCCCAGTAGTTTCATTTTAAACAAATCATCCTCACATATAAAAATAGCAAATTGCATTAAATTTTATATAAGACATTTTACAGCTTCTCATATAGGAAAAGCTATAAGCAGCTTCCACGGCACATACCACAGCAAACAGCTTTGAATAAACGCTGGCAAGACATCATTCATAGAGATACAAGATACATACAGCCTGTATCAACTTAGTGCTTAAAGTATGTCACAAGAAGTTGCAGGTTCAAAGAAAAAACAAAAAATAGCCCAGAAGTTGAGTTCTGGTTACATTCTGACATTCTTTATTGCCTTCAAGTTGAAAAGGAAAAGATGTTGGTATTTCTCCTAGTTCTATTTAATGCTTGCTGCAAAGCATTTAAAAAAAAAAAAAGCATGTAGAATTCCTAATTCTAAAACTCATTATGCATTGGCTAGCTACTTTATTCTATTTTTCAAACTGAAATAAGGCTGATAGATCGCAGTGATAAGAGTGCCTTAAACATAATCACTAAAACTTTGCTATTTTTACACAGTAATTTTTAATCTACAATAGACAATATCAATTGTAAGCTCCAACTTAAAGTACAAAGATGCTTCTATATCTAATTTGTCATAAGCTAATCTTTAAAATATAAAAATATTTATAAATGCATTGGATAGATTTTTAACAGATACATTTCTTGGTCTGCCTGGCATATAAATATTGAATGGGTAGACTTCATAATTTCAGTCAGAAAACATGTTAGAGGAAGTTTGAAAAAGTCAGTCCTTCTCTTTCTTTAGCTAATGAGTTTCCAAAGGAGGAAAGCAATCCCAAAAATGGGCAAATTCTGTCTCATCAGACATGTGCATTTTATGTTCCACAGCTAAATGAATGATATACTAGTCCAGTTATGGAAAGTGAAAAATTCCACTGTTAAGATTTGATATTCAGTGTACAAGCTATGGAAGATACTTCTTTCCCCCCTCCCCCACTTAAATATAGCTAATAGTGCCATAAAGGAGAAAAAAATAACTGGAAATAAATTTTCCATAATAATAGTTTCTATAACCCTTAAGAAAATATCTTACAGTCTAAATTATTATATTTTCATGTTATTTAACATCTCAGATCACCATTCAAAGAACGTATAAATCACATGATCATTATCTCTACTCAAAGTAACACAAATAAAACACAGATTTTTAAGACTCATTGCTCATAATTAGGAGTGTTTCTTTCTTGCTTTGTTTATAGAGGGAGAAGAGTGTTAGGGAGCTAAACATAACTGGCAAAAATATTTTACTTTGATATGTATGTAAAAAACTACCTGGTCCAGGACAATACCTGTAACCAACAATTTATGTGTACAGGCAAATTGCTATTTTCTTTATTACTTTACTTACTTTAATTATGTTCTCAGTAATTTAGACAGGGAAATACAAATATGTAAGTTACTTATGTTTAGTTCGGTGCCTCAGAGAAATTACATAATATCCAAAGGCCAAAAATAAAAAAAAAAAAACTTTTAAAATAGAACTTAAGTGATTAAACATTGGTTGTATAAAATACAAAATAGAAATATGCTGAGTTCGGAGGGAAATGAGAAAAATTTCTTTTAAAGCTCAGGAAAATAGCCACAGAATTACTACTTGTTCACTGATTACATTGCAGATTCTATGTAATTAAGTAAACAATTAGATAGTAACAATTTTAGGTGTGCCTCCCTTTTTCCCTTAGTTAATTTCATCCATTGCCTGAAATTATACCTCTCACACAGTAAGCATTTAATATACATTTTTGAATGACTACATAATCAAATTTATTTGTAAATAAAATCTGCTTGACTATATTTGTTGATTTAACATACAGAATCAGATCATTTTAATTTGTCAATCAAAGACATAGGCTGCTGAACATCTACACAATTTCACTGAGACACATGCTTTCCACATAAAACTAAACATCACATCTGTGTCATAATCTATAACATGTAACACAGTATTTTACACACAGCAATTCTCCATTTCACTTCTGCAATTGTAAGGGTTGATGAAGTTGCCAAATAAGTCACATTATACACAACAAACCTTCAGTTTAAATAAGGGATAAGATTCCCGTTAACAACTTAGTTTGAAATGTTAACAACCCTTAGGCTGTTAACATAACAACCGGCCATTAATGTGGTAATGACCAATTTAAGAGGAAATTGTACTCTAAGAAATGAATATATTGCCAATCAGGACCAGGGTTTATATTTGAAAGAATATTATATACTTTTAATAAGTTAACTAGCATCAGAAGTTCGAGCCTATCAGGAAGTAATGTAAAAGTTATTCTACAAAAAGCCACATAAACTCTTATAGAGATATAAAAACTTCTGATATGAAAACTATTTGGATAAATGCTCTTTAGCAAAACACTTGAGACTATCAAATACCGGTTTAAAATCATATAGTTTTACTACCATAAGGAAAAATAAAACAAAACAAATCTAACATTATTGTCTCTGCTTGCTACTACGCTGACAACACAAAGCGTGTTATACTCACAATATAGGTATTTCCTTGGCAAATTTTTATTTTTGGTTTTCAAAAACCCCCAGATATTTCAATTGACATTCTTTTGAATTTACTTAATGTTTGTCCTTTGGTTTATTAAAACACCTTAACACTGCCCGGGCTATATAAACTCTTTGTTCGAAAGGGTAACATAAATCCACTTGAGATACTGAAATTAGAGACCAATGTGAAACATTTCACAAGTTGCTCATAGCACATCAGAACTCATAACTAGTTTTAGATTGGCATGTAAATTGTTCTGAGGGAAATTCTTATTTTTTTGACTTTTGAAAGTCAAAAGGAGTCAAAAAGCTGTGACTATTGGTTAATACAGATAAAGCAAAACTAAAAAGCAGTATTAAATCACTAAAAGCAAATACAAATGCTTTATGTGGAAATGAGGCTGTAGTTCACAATAAGCAGAAGAGAAAATTTTATTTCAAAGAGAAAAGTTCAAAGACTGGAGAGTTCTAAAATAATGCACATAATATATTAATTCTGATTAGTTGTGCCAACACAATGAGAGAAATCCTGGCTGAGAGAGTGACTTTTCATTGTTGGCACCTTGAGTGCGTTTTATGCACTCGGAACACAGGGAAGTGTAACAAGTGGCCATAATTAGTCAGGAGGCTGTCAGATGAGGCGGTCCTAAGAGTGAGAAAGCGCAGAATCTGATAAACAGTACTGCTTTCACCCTCTTGTAACTACCATTAATCAAACGATATATATTTTATATCTCAAGATTGGATCTGACTAAAAATAGCTGAATTATATACTAAGAAGAACCAAATTCCCTAGAAAACACCTCACCAAATGATCAATCTACTTAAGGAGTTACTGTTGACTGATAAATTTTGTCAGAAAGGAAAAAATTCCAAATAAATCATTTAATGTCAGACTAGAAAAATGATTAATTGTATTAAATATGAAAACCCCAATGATGCCATATATCATCTCCAATTTGATAGATCCTACTTTATTAATATAAGTAATTTGCAGCTAAGGTAGTCACAAAGTTGCCTAAAAAGCAAAATAATTTTTCTTCAGTAGAATTTCTGTGGTGAGTACTTAATGCTGGAAAACAAGCTTTAGTCAGCCTCATGGCTTCATAACCAAGAACACCTGCCTTGTCCTGAATACGCTCAGATGTTTACAGGTTGGAGAGTGGCTGTCATTTTCCTGTAATGATGGAAGTCTTTAATTTGCTATTATCCATAAAGTCTGAGGTGGATTCAATGCTTAGTTCTATTGAGATTACCATTTAGAATGTCATGGGACAGGGTGGGGGAGGGGCAGATGTCTCTACACTTGGGGAAAGTTTTCATAACTCTACAATAAACGCACTAATAAATATTAGTCAAGGATTTGCACCTGACTTCCTCTGACAAACCTGAAACAGAAAGGACAGCTGAATAACTTCAGAAGAATAAATTCAGGTCCAACTAAGAGGCAACAATTACACTATTTTACATAATCCATTTTTTTCAAGTTGAACTTTTTAAAAATAAAGTTAAGATATTTCGCCAAATATCTGAAGTTTCTCTGTGTTATGCTCAGCCTCCATTCCCCCTTAAGCTCTAAAAAAAAAGAAAAAGGAAAAATAAATAAATACATCAACTTGAATGCTGGTTTCTACTAAATACGTCCTTGACACTAACTGGCAGTTTCAATATAGGCAATGCCATAACCAATTCCTAAATATGAGTGTGCAGGCAAGCCACATAGAAATACTTTAAATATTGTGGTTTGTTGGGTATTCCTTAAGCATTAATTTGAGTAACACACACAAGGGCAACGTTTTAAAGGCTGATGGGTCAACCTCTTTCAGGAATATAAGCTGGCAGTAAGGAAATGAAACAAACAAACAAAAAAATACACTTACAAAAGTACTTTAAAAGGCATCCAGTCATCACTGGTGTGCAAGGATAATTCCTACCTCAGATAGTCTCTGCGACAAAGGATAAGATTAGCTTTAGTGTACAGGGTGGAGCCCACCTCTCCCAAGCGACAGTCACAGCAGGCACACTTCAGGCAGTCTTCATGCCAGTATTTGTCCAGTGCCTTTAGAAGATACCGGTCCTTGATCTTTCGGTTGCAGCCAGCACAACCTTTCGGCTTGGTGTCTGGCTGGACTGAGAGCATTTGTATACCTAAAGGAAGACAAAAGCAAAACAGAGAGCTGAGACTACCAGATGGAATAAAAACATGTCAAAAGACCTCAAACAAGTTAAATATTTAGTATTTCCTTCTTCTAGCAGTGTTGGCTCTTCGTGGTTAGGGTTATCCTGAAATCAAACTAAATTTCGGAACGTCTCAAACTTTATCAGGTGCTTATTAAATCATTGAAAAGTTACAAGTCCCAAGTGGTAATCATAATGAATTCATGTTGACCATGGTAAACTGACATTATAAATATGAAGTTCAGTAACATTAAATCATTTTATAGTATTCTCATTCTCCCCATAGAGTAGTTCCCTTAGAAAGGAAATGTGAGGAAATAACTATCTGAAAAGAAAGCTATTTACCAAATTAATCTCCGCACAGTCAACAGAAGTAAAAAATGAGTTTTGCCTAACTGTTTAAAAATTTCACTTAATATGTGCTTGACAGTGGAAGGAGAGTACACCTGGTATGGGATTACACTACGCTTATTCAGCAGTAGAGGTGTTTATAGTTAAGTACACAGAACAGCTACCCGAAAAGCTCACCAATCCAATATTGCTTGCTTGCATCCAAATACTTCCTTCTATGTCCTTGATATTTCAAAGCATTCATTGTGTTCAAATAGAATATTTATACTTACAAGCATCAGTCAGTACCTATATCAATGGCAGATTACCTAACTATATACTATATGCTTTTATGTAAACCTAAAGTATATGATTATACAATTTATTACCATAAACACACACTTATTTGTTTTATAGAGGAAAGAAAAACAATAGAATGCAAGATCTAAATATATATAAAATTATACAAACATATATAAGTAAATATAGACGTATTATATATGTGCTATGCTAAACATAGGAAAATTTATGTATTTTAAAGATGTATATCCATCATAAATAAGGAATCCAGCTGGGTTCTATGAGTTTTCCAGTTTGATTGAAACCTTTTGAATGAATGAATATTCACCTTTGAGTGTCTTCTTATTTCTTAAGTATTAAACAACCAGCTTTAGCAAGAAGCTGGACCAACTATCCAACGTCTCATATTTATCAAATCACTCATTTTAAGCACTATAAAGTACTGCAGACATCATCAATTCCAAATTCCCTCATTTTACAAATTATGTTACAGAGGCCCAAGAGAGGTTCAGAGACTTGCTCAAAGCTGAAAGACAGTTAAGCTATAGACTCCGGTCAAATGGTCTTCTTACAGTCCAGAAACCCCTCTTCTGCATTATGTTTGCTCTCCTAGGCATAAAGTTTTAAACTTGTATGTACATGGATACAAAACACCAAACGTGCATGCGTTACAGGAAAAGAAATGCCAAGCTATAATCTGCAGTTTTGTGCATTTTCCTTTTCCCAAACAGCTAAACCTCCTCCAGTTTCCTCTGACACCTTATGATGAAGGCTTCCCACCCCCCTCACAACCTTTTATAAAATAATAATCGCACTGATAAGAGACATCAAGGCATCCACAGAGCAGAATAACTTTTCTAACTACGAATAATAGATGAGTTGCACAAAATATTGTTAGGATGTCGAACTTTCATTAGAAAATAACTTGTCTAGTAGAGTTGTGTAGGATAGCTATTCTTTCTTTCTGCATCATAAGCATAGCTGTAGTCACCGGAGCTGCAGACTAACAGCTGGATTTGTAAGAAGAGCAGGTGGTATCCCCATAGTCTGCTTTCTGTTCCTGTCCTTTGAAGGAGCTAAGGGCCTAGTGTAGATTAATCATAACCCTTGATAGCTCTGCTAAATCTCACTCTCTAGAACTTCTAACAAATGAAGTTTCTTTGATCAGAACTAGTTATCCTCTTCTAGCAAGGTTCCACAAGAAATGAATCCCATTAATTACAGTGAACAACAGACCCAAGTGCCTGTTAACCATATACCTGGTGCGGGGGAGGAGGAAGTTTTGATTTACTCAGTTAAATTCTGGATGCTGTTACTGAAAACATCTAGATAATAAATATTAAGAGAAGCCATTCTAATTAAGCCATCCTAATTAATGGCTGTTCTATTAAATTTATAAGGCTATTATTTTTATTTATCACAAGACTCAAAGATGAAAAACTAAAAAAGAAAATCCCAGCAAAACCTTCTTAGTAGCAGCTAAGCTATGTTTCCCATAGCTGTGTTTCCATCATCAAGCATAGAAGGTCAGCTATTTATTCAAAATGCTTTGCAACCAAGACAGGGAATACCCACATTTGGCACAAGTAACACTACCTACTTGTCTTCACAAAGTGTTTTTGTTGTGTTGACATTTTAATTTAGCACTCAGAGGCCAATTAATATTTGAAACTCTTACATTCTGTTTGGCCTTGGGCATAAAAGGAGTTTGATATTTTACACTCCATCCTGGTACCTTCTTTTAGGGAACATCATGGCAATTCTCTTGAAAATGGAATCTCATGAATTCCATGCAAGTTAACAATTGCAGCAAAAGAACGATTTTGTAGTCACCATGTTACTGTGTACTTAAAAGGCATAAAGCAGTCAGAGGCCTCCCCTCTTCCTCCAGAAGAACATGTCTGGGTAGAGTTATGTGTTCGTAGCTAAGAAACATTTCACAAGTTGCTCATAGCACATCAGAACTCATAACTAGTTTTAGATTGGCATGTAAATTGTTCTGAGGGAAATTCTTATTGCCTCTGAGACCCTGCCATTCTGAGTTATTTGACAGTTTAAGGGAAATCATAATTTTAAAAAAAGACATAAATAATAGCCTGTGCAGTGTGGTGTGCAGAAATAAGTAGAACCATTTCATTTAAACTCTGGTGAGCTTTTAATTGCCTGGATTGCATTGTGAGGCGGCCTAACGGTTGATTGCCTCCATTATGTTCCCTTGTTCTGTGCCATTCATCCGCACAGTCTCAGCTTCAGTAGTTAACACAACAAAGTAACCACAACTCCACAACACACAGGGGTTTAAAAAATAGTAATAATCATAATCAAAGATTTGCAGCACTTAGACACAGTTTTTTATATTTTTGGACTAACTACACAGAGTGAATAGAAAACATTTTGTCCCTGTCGGAAAATTCACAGAGAACAATTTGGGAGAGGGAACAGGAAGAGGGAATACATAAAGGGGGTTGGAAGAGATGAGGTGCTTCAGAAGGATGCTAAAATGGGAATGCAGGTTCTGCAGCTGGGAGCATTGACACAGATTAAAAGAATTTGGCCAACATGGCTATTCAATTGCCAAGAGGTACCAGACAAAAGATTTTCTCTCCTTCTGCCCATCTTCATCCTCTTCCCAGCCCCCAACCAAGGTTGGAAAACTGGATTGGGCCTAAAAGCTTGTTTCTCTCTGTTCACTGGCCCAGAGCATCCCTACAGGCTGCAGCCCCCTAAGGGACAACAATGCAAATAGATGTCCCCAGATCTCAGGCACTGGAGCTGCTTAACTCAGTTCTGCCCCTTCAACTCCCAGTCTCCCTCCCTACCCTTCACCCCCTCCTCCCCTTTTTGAGCAATGGAGCTGGGAACCAATTTGATTCCCTTTTTCTCCAATGCAGCTGCAAGGCTCAGAGATACTGACATTTTCCCACTCTTATCAGTTTAATTACAGTTACCATGGCAGCAAAGTGCTAGTGCTTGGCAAAGGCCAACAAGAGATTTGCAAGACTGAGTTCAATTTTGATGCAGCTCACATGCAAAATAAAAAAAAAAAATAAGAAACATACATACACTCTAACAAAGAATCCCTTGCGGAGTTTATGCTCCAGCCTTTTGTGGTTGTGTCTTTGCAGCCACACAGGGATGGTTCGCAAAGAATGTAGCAGTATTTGTTGCATCTAGCAAGATTAATTGGTTTAAGCGGCAGTCTTTCAAAGCAGTTACAACAATAATATTTCGGATCTTTCAGAAAGACACAAAAGCAGCGGAAGAGCAGAAAGGCTTTTGAGCAGCCGAGAGTGCAGAGCGCCGGCAAAGTGCATCTATGATAGATTATAACCTTACCAAAACTTTTCTCCTTTTTCTGCATGAGTTGACTTAGGCGGGCCTGAGTTGCAGCAGCTTCGCATCGAGCACCAAGCCCAAAGGTAGAAGTAGAAGGGGGTCTCCTTGATTTCGCTTAAGTGTGGACCTGGTGCGCAGCCTACACCGCCGAGGACCTACTATTGTGAAGCCACTTTGGGAGCGGGTCGGAGCGGCGGCAGGGGGTGGGGGAAGGGATGAGGACGGCCAGACAAGACAGGGAGCACACCCGGAGCCCCTCGCAGTGAGCAAAATGATGGCGAATGACAAAGCCACATGCTTCCCTAACTCTGCCCGTAATCCTAAAATCCCAGCGGCCCCTTTTAGCTTCCTGGTAACAAATGGATTTGATTAAACTGTCACATGCAGCGTTAGCATAGCATATCATGTTCAATATGAAAAAGATCATAAATCTGACTTGCATTTCATAACAGCAATCTGGGTAGCCCCCGTAAAAAATGTGCTGCATCAGTTTGAATCTCATCCTATTAGGACATAGGCACCTCGGTCCAGGGACCTTCCCCTCTTCTGGCCACTTCTGCCCCCACACCCCCCACCCCAAAACACAGTCACTTTTCCATCGCAAAAGAACAACATTTTGTTATTATGGCTGCGTGGAGAGAGGCACGAGTGTCGATCAGGACCAAAAGATTGTAATTTCAACTCTTTAAGAAGTGGGGGTGGGGGTATGAATTTGAATTCCAGCAAGTAAGGGGGAGGGGTCCGGAAACCCACCCAGGACCGAATTCTTTTCCTACGGGCTGGAGCAAACACTTCCTAATTCCAAACTCTCCCTGCCCTCTCTCCCCGGGAGTCATGGGTGTGGAAATACTGCAGTTCCTGGTGAACTTTGACTATTATCCACTCGAGTCGTACTTGAGACGTTCCGCGCCGCAGCCGCTCTCCCTCCTTCCATCAACATCTTCCGCCTGCATCTATTTCATGTCTCATCATAAAAATAATGAAGCCTCACATGATTTAAACGAAACCGTCTCAGTAGAGCTGCAGCCCGAGTGAAAGTTGCAGTGCGGAGCTGGGCTGCAGCTCCAGTTTATGCCTCATTAGCAGAGGCTGGGGAAGAAAAAAATACCCACATCCGCACACGCACGCGCGCACCCGCAGACACACACACCACAAATAAGCCGACGCGTGTGTACACAGTTGCTGCACTTACCTTCTCAATTAAGCGATACAGGGGGGAGGCCGTTCAGTAAGCACAGTGGCTGCTTTGTAGCGCTTCTCCTTGGGAAAGGTCAAAAAGAAGCATTGTTTGAAAAAAAAAAAAAGACGGGGGAGGGAATGTCTATTTTTTTAAGTTTAAAATAATGAGGTCCTCAAGGATCCGCCAAGCAATGGTGTTGACGGCATCTGAGCCACAGGTGTCCTCCTTTTAGGCAACTGCAGTCCGAGGCTGTCTCTCTCCGTCCTGGTTCAAGACAACTTACCCCAGCAGCGTGCGAGGAGCCGAGCTGAAGGAAGCTCCGGCTCTCAGCTGCAAAATGCAATCCCTTCCCAGCCAGACATAATACAGCCAAAGAAAAGGTCACTCAGTTATTGCTGAGCCGGCGGAGCCCAGGCAGCGCTTGTCAAGACCACAGAGAAGCAGCTCCCTTCCGATTTAAGACTATTTACCTCTCGCCCCCACCCCTCCACTCTTCTTTCCTTCTCTCCCTCCCTCTCCCGCAGGCTCCCTCGCTCGCTCTCGTGTGCCTGTTCGTTCTGCAGCTCAGTCAAGTACAGCCGCCCTCGGAAAGTGCAAAGCAGCCACGAGACAGATCGGGCTTTGTTGCTAATTTCCCAGGGTGAAAATTTACAAGCCTGCGAGTGCAGTCAGCACAACCACATGCATATGCTACTCACAAACGCTGGGGACAACCCCGCACACAAAATGTGACCTCTGCAGGAGTCGACCGAGGAAGGACCCTACCTCCTGGACCCGTCCACAAGAAGAACTCCTGCGAGAGAGCTCCGGAGGAAAAGGGTAGGGTTCCTAAAATAACCAGGGCATTTTGGAATAGGTGGCTACATTTAAAGCAAATTGCCTTCCAAAGCCATTTCTGAAGCTACCAATTAGAAAATTAAAATAAAAGCAAGAGAATCAAACTGCTACCAG